>MU744052.1:417804-433557 GCA_026770625.1 Nicotiana glauca | reverse complement strand
TGCTTCCAGAGTTTTCAGGAGTTGTCGAGGTAGCTGTTTGACGTCCGTAGGACCCGACTCCTCCCCTATCCTTTTATCCTTTCAGCATTTTAGAACATATTTATTTTTGAGGATTCTTGACTCGGTATTATTTAAAGGCTTTAGACTCATGACCCCAGGTCTTTGGGCGTTACAGTTTATGTTAGAGCTTCGTATTTCATCTATGAGTATTGATATTTGATTTAAGTATTTAATTAATTGGTTTCGAGCTTCATTCGGTTGAGAGAGAGTGAATGGTCGGGCTTGCCTAGCATTAGTGTTGGGCGCCATCATGACCGGGTTTGGGGTTGTGACAGTTATGCTTTCAAAACCTTTATATTTTTTCCGATTTAGGGTTTTTCGTTTTTGAGTTATTCAGATGTTTCTTCTACTGTGCTCTTTATATGTTTCTTTTTGAGTTCTTTATTTATTTCTCTACTGTGTTCTTTATACGTTTCGTCTACTGTGTTCTTAATAAGCTTCTCCTACCATGTTCTTTGTATGTTTCTCTGTTGTGTTCTGATTAGTTTTCTTCTACTATGTTTCTTATTAGTTTCTTCTAATATGTTTCTTTGAGTTCTTTTTCTGTGTCTCGCATGTTGTTTTTTTTATTATGCTTCTCATGAGTTTCTGCTACTGAAAGAACATGTTAAAGGTCTTAGTTCCTTTCTAAAACCTTTGAACTAGTTTCGATTCGTACCTTTTTTCTTTATTGCTTGTCCTCTTATCTCTGCTCTTGATTGATGGTAGAAACCCTAGAATTTGGGGGTTCTTCCGAGTTTTTGAGATCATTGGCTATGTGATTTTCTTGAACTATTTTTATTTTAAAAACCCTAACTCTTTTAGACCTATTTCGAGTTTCTGAACTGAGTTTGGAAATCTCTGTTTCTTTATGCAATTCTAATTCTCTACTAAACTCTTCTAAGGTCCTTATACTGGACCCTTTGTATCTTATTTGATAGTATCTCTTCCACATTGCTGACCTATGTGACTACCTACTTATTTTTCAATGGCATGACATTTTTCTTTGCACTAAATTCAGCCTAGCATGTTTGTGTACTCTTTATACGTGTTGAACTTCCCTCTAAAAATGGCTTTCAATTTTGATTGATTTCAGACTTCCTTGTATAAGTTTGGTTGATTTATTTCCTTGTTTTCTTGATTTCCCCCCTTTCTCGATTTGAGTAAAAAACTTTCCTTAGCCTATTCATGAGACAGTAATTTAAAATATCTGACCCTTTGATTTACTGTATACTGATGGATCCTTACCTTATTTGTTTTAACCGTGCATTTAAAAATTCTTCCCTTAATTAAAACCCCTATGTATTTACCCCTAATTGCCCACTTTGCACAACATGTTTATTTTATTTCTTTCCATAAATAGTTTTACCGTTTGAGTCCGAATTCCTTAATTAAAGGAAGTCTTGTATTGATTGATTTTTTAATTGATATTCAGTTCCTTAATCTTTTTCTTACTTTTTTTCTACATGTTCTTCACAATATAAATACACAACCCTTTTATTGACATAGACAACACAATCACTGATAGCCTTTCAAAAAACTACACTTACACTCAAAAAGTATTCTCTTTTGGTTTTCTTATACTGTGGCCCATTACAAGACTTGCTTGCTTTATCTTTATTTGTTTCTTTGAAACTGGTATGTCATGATTTAAGTTTCAGCACCACAACAATGTTTTTATTTATTACTTTTGTATCTCTGTTTACTACTTATGTATAGTTCAACACTCATTCTAGCTTATTGATTTTTTTCTACTTGTTCTATTATGAATCCCAAACCCCGGCCCCTATGTGTTTAAGCTATGGTTTGAGGCATAGCAATATGCAAGTTATTGTCCATGAATTGAACTTGATCCCCTGGGGATCCTAGCTTCTAACAGTATGTGTTCTGGCAGGCTTACAGGTGTGCTAGAACTCCCCATTGCTGGGCATGACTAAAGTTTGCCTTTGCCTAAGCGACATGCTCTTTACAATCCCCTATTCCCCTGAATCTCCTTGTGTGTGCTTATCTGTAGTTAATTCTCTCTTCCTTTTCCATTTTAGCACTCTATTCTGCACTTGCACACTTTCTTAGTCTTTAAGTTATGCCCCCCTCTTGTGAGCCTTGCCTTGGGCCCCTTTGAGTTCCCTCTAAACTTGGACACTTGAGGGATGGCCCTTCCACACTACACTTTCTCACAATCTGATAATACATTTGGGTGTGAGCATTGGCCGGAGTCCTTTTGAGGCTCTTAGGGAACTTTGACACGCTCAAATGGGAGAAAGTCTTTGGATCATGATCTCATGAAGTTGGTTTACCTTATATTTCAGACATGAAATCTGAATCATGCTCTCCTTTGTTGTACTTTTATTTATATCTTTTTCTGATGTATTTTTTTACTTTATGTTGGGCTGTAGTAATTTGTAATAAACTCTTGGGGATGGCTAGTGAAAAGGGCGGGTAACTATGTATGCCAAAAGGGTACATACCATGCTTATAGGTATTTTTAAATAATTTCTGCACTTAGAAATCATGTTCATAGGATTTCAAATAATTTATACACTTAGAAATCATGTTTATAGGGTTTCAAATAATTTCTGCACTTAGATATCATGTTCATAGGTTTTCAAATAATTTCTGCACTTAGATATCATGTTCATAGGTTTTCAAATAACTTCTGCTCTTAGAAATCACGTTCATAAGTCTTAAAACAAGTTTCCTGCATTTTATACCACGTTCAAAATCAACTACGCGTAGAAAGCATGCCTATAGGAACTCTTAATCGAATCTGAGCCCCTTCATTCACATATGGAACTAAAAATCATTAACAACGGTTCTGTTAGCTGTAGAATTCATTATCTTCATTAAAAACTGGCCTTTCTTTTAACCTGACTACCCCTTTTAAACCAGTACGTGTCCAGTTTACTTTAAACCTTGTTATTTCACTGCTTTTTGAATTCAATAGATATCATGCCTATAGGATTCTTTTCCAACCCTTAGGCGAGCCTTAGGGTAAAGTTACAAATTAAATCAATTTCTGTTAATAACTACAACCAGCAGGCAAGCCTGAGTCGGGCTTCCTATCTGAATTATGTAATAAATCAACCTGCCTTAGTCTTTAAGCTCTTTCATATTTAGTACTTAATCTGACCTTAACTAGTATGTGTAAGTCATGCTAATTACGTGCTTCTTTGTTTAAAGGGGGTATATCTGAGCCTTTGCTTGTTATGTGCTTTCCCCAATTTGCAATACGTGTTTTGTATGTCGCCTCAGAATTTTTACCTTTGAAAACTGCAAATAAGCCTAATATCCCTCCCTTTTAGGATTAGTAGTCCTAAATACCTTCGGGGCTGATAGGATTGGGATGGGTAATAGCATGTAATAAGTAAACGAGACCATTCCGTGCTTTAATACCTTAACTGGGTGGGAATGGTAGATATGGATATGATGACCACGCGATAATGCCTTGCGTAGTCCTTCATTGAGGAGTGATTACCGGACATTGTGTGGGATGATCCATATTGTTAATAAACCTAGAACCCTCTTTCCCTTATTTCTTATCTCTTTTAAAAGAATTTCGAACTCTTTCTTTTTAAGGAAAAAACCAGGTTTCTTTTAGTTCTTTCTAACTTTGTTTATTTGTGAATTATAATGTGAAAATCCCCTTTTATTTGAAGCTTTATTTTATTTACGAGTTATTTGCATCTAAATTCATAATAATATTTTGGCCGGGAACCACACTATTGGATTCTGAGGGGTGCCTAACACCTTCCCCTTAAAATAATTTCAAGCCCTTACCCTATCTCTGGTTACTCAAATCAAAACCTCCTTGGTTTCCTAATGCACCCTAATCATTAGGTGGCGACTCTTCAATGGCAAACCCAATTCCCAAAAGGAATGAGTTGTCCTCCCAAATGTCATAAACGCGATTTCGCGAGAAAAAGGGGGCGCGACAGCATGGCGACTCTGCTGGGGATTCTTTTTTTAGGCTTTTACCACTTCAGACCTTTATTATGAATTTATGCTTCTTTACGCACAATTATTTGTTTATTTCCTTTAAGCATTCAATTTTCTTTTCGATTGCAAAACTGACTTATCTCCTTTTTCTTTTCTTTATTGCTTTTTATTAGTACTGCTTTACATTATGAAACTGTTGTATTTACTGCTTTCTTAACATGCAAATACATGACTACATGCCTTTAACTGTTGCATAATCATGCTCAACATCATATTCCACTCGTGCCAAAAAAAATCCTATAGCAATGCATATAATGAGTGGTTGCGCTCTTCTGATATTAGCATCCCCTAAATCCGAAAAAGGCATATTTGTGGTAAAACTAGTCGATCAACGGTGTAGTCGATGGTTTCGCACCTTTACTCCTTGAGTTGTCCGCTCAAGGGCACCAGTCTAAAACCTCATACAAACTCTACTCTGTTTAAATTGTGCATGCATCATGGACAAACCTAGCCGAGTCAGTTATGTTGTCTGCATAATGACTCTTTAAGACAGCCTTATCCAAAGTCGACTGGGTTTCCCTAAAACCCAAACGGACATCATCACGTTCCATGCATTTTTTGGAGAATTGCATGCTTTTATGCCAATTATTGATATTTAATAGTCGAGTCTAGTGGGGGTGAGGGACTAACCCTTTGTATTGCAAAAAAAAAAAATACGAGGCACGAAGTTCCCAGATTCGGCATGATCACCAACAACCACCCCAAACTGCTAAGCTGGTGGGAGGATCTTCACTCCAGTAATTAGACTCCCGTCTGGAAATATTTGGGCAACCTACCTTTTCTCCTAGAAATCCAACCCAACAACAAGATCATAGAAGCTACTACTCTGTTCAGGGATTGTGAGAAATATGTGTTCTGCTTTGGGGATATTGAAATGACACCCTTACTAGAAGAAATAGGAGGATTGGCCGGTATACCATGGGAAACTCCGGGTTTGTTGATGCATGAGAATCGCAAGAGTACGGGTTTCCTCAAGATGATGGGTTTGAAGAAAAATCCTGAACTGACATGTCTAAAAGACTCCTATATCCCTTTTAATTATTTATACGAAAGGTATGGTCACGACAAATCCTACTGTACCTATCCTGACGAATTTTACATCACATTATTGGGACATATTCACCGAAGGGTCTTTGTGTTCATGTTTTTCTTCCTGGGATTGATCGTGCTTCCAACAAAGAAGGCAAGAATCCATAACATACTAGCTATGGTAACCAAAAATCTAATTGAGGTAATTGACGGACAAACATTTCGAAGGCTGTAATTTGCTACTTCAACTTTCACTCATGGAACATCTCCAAAAAGGTAAATACCGACAAGAAATCCATCGAAGGGACTGGGATGATCATATCACTTTTCATCATCCAAAGCGAATGAATTACATGCCCAACATGTTCGTCCAACCGGAGAATGTTAGAAAATGGGTCGAACTCTTCGAAAATCTGACTGAAGACCAGTTACAATGGATGTTCGAGTGGTTCCCAACCGAGGAGTTCATTGTCCAATCGAGAGACGCACCTTTCCTGATACTAATAGGCTTAAGAGGAACGTATCCTTACGTACCTCTTTGGGTTATGAGACAAGCGGGTAGGAAGTAGGTCATAAATAGGGTCGACAAGATGAGTCATTTTCGGGCTGACTTCCAGGATGACGATAGTCCTTACAGGTGCCAGGCTCAACATATGTGGCACTGCAAGATTGTCATGGGAAGGGACACCATCGAACCAGACAGATACCATGCAGATGGTGCTCCCTATTATTCGGGCAGGTTGGAGGATAATCATAGCGTTTTGGGCCAGCCTGGGTTTGTTCGACGTAACAAGATCATATATGAAAAGGACGAAGCATGGGTCACGTACAATTAATTGCGCAAGTGAATCCGAGAATGCAAAAGTGAGCACCGTAAGATATAGGAAGCCAATCAAAAACTAATTGAAGAATGGAAGGATATAGCTGTCAGTGCTAACAAATGACTGGGATAACTGGAGCGAGGTATAGTAGAATTGGAAAAGAAATTTCTCAAAAGGGTCGAGGACTTCCGAAATGCTGAAGGAAATGAAGGCAGACATCTGGACAGAGCCTACCTGCTGTTGGGATTGCGCGAGGTAGGGAAGCTGTTCGATGGAGTCAAGGATGCCAAATCTAGGGAAGGTCCTTCTGGGACAAAATAGATAGGAGTTTCCGTTTTGCTTTATAAAATGTAATAAGGCCAATGGCCACTAGCAACTTTTATTTCTTGTTATTTTAATGTCGATTTGTGATCCGTCTACTTTTTTATCAATGAAATAAGGCATTTAGCATTCTAAGTTCTCCATATCAGCTTGTCGCTAGGCCTACCTCGGGCACAAAGAGGTCCCCAAATTAGGACACATTTACATTCTTGCACTATGTGTTTAAACATTGCAATATTTTTCTCATAATCATCATTGAATTGTTACCTTTTGTTTTTAATTTTTGTTTATTACCCTCCCCAAAGGTTAGGTTGTGAACTCTGGAAACATCACCCTACTTTACGAGATCCAGTTGCCCTCCGCCGACTCCTCCTCTTAGTCCTATCAGACACAAGAACAAAGGGAAGATGGAAGATTTGAACAACGCTAGAAAGGAGAATTCAACTGAATGGGTAGAGGTCACTCATGGTCACGGTACTTTGGTCCCCAAGGAAAATGCATCCCAACTAGAACTAAAGCTGCTGAAATTTCAAGAGGAACTGGACCAAGTTCGGAATTTGGAAAATCTGTCATTTTCCCTCACCACTCTAGATGTTAATCTCCCAAATGCTCAGAATCCTGTACCTCCACAAGATGTCCCAAATCAACAAAACAATCCCATTCCTCACCATCATTGCAATACTTGCCATACCTCAAATAACACTTCACTGCTCATCCCAGATCTCCACAAATGACCGCTGCTACACCCAACATAATACCTCCATCTACGTAGAGACTGTGCTGCACTCCACCACACCCGAATCTGATGATAAGGACTTGCTCATCAGAAATCTGGCCGAAGAGCTTAAAAGGTTGACTAGCAGAATTCAAGGCATCGAAGGTAGTAAGGGAATTAAGGGGCTAAACTACGAAGATCTTTGCATACAGCCCAATGTCGAACTGCCCGAGGGGTACAAACCTCCAAAGTTCGAGATGTTTGATGGTACAAGAGATCCAAGGGTCTATTTGAGAAAGTACTGTGATAAATTGGTTGGAGTAGGAAAAGATGAGAAAATCCGCATAAAGCTTTTCATGAGGAGGTTGAAGGGACATATTTTGTCTTGGTACATTAGCCTAGATCCGAAGGAATAGTCATACTGGGTGAGCATGGCATCTAATTTTATGGACAGATTCAGGTTCAACACAGAGAATGCGCCAGATGTGTTCTATATTCAAAATCTGAAGAAGAAACCCATAGAAACATTCTGCAAGTATGATACTCGATGGAGGTCAGAAGCCTCTAAGGTTAGTCCTGCTTTAGAAGAAGAGCAAATGAACAAATTCTTCGTTCGGGCCCAAGACCCACAATATTATGAGAGACTAATGATGATCGAGGGCCATAAATTTTTTGACATTATAAAGCTAGGAGAAAGGATCGAAGAGGGCATCAAAAACGGTATGCTTACGAATTTTAAAGCTTTGCAAGCTACAAACAAGGCCTTGCAGTCAAGCAGTGTGTCCAAGAAAAGGGACTTAGGAGCCGTAATGGTGGCACAGAAAACCAAATCTCCCATCAAATACCAAACATACCCAATGCCTCCAACACATATCGGCCTACCCCAAACTACCTAACACCCTCACCCTCTTACCAGACTCCACCACTCACCTATCAATCACCTCCCACATATCAGCCCACTTCACCCATATATTCCCAACCAACACATGTTTACCAAACCTACAACACTCAACCGTCCCACTACCAATCCCTTCCTCCATGCCAAAACTTTCCTAGACCCCGACCAAACTTTGACCGAAGACCCCCAAAACAATATACGACCATTGCTGAACCTATCGACCAGTTGTATGAAAGACTTAAAACTATTGGTTACATCACCCCTATCCCTGCTGCTCCTGAGCACCCTTCTCAGTGGGTTAATCAAAATAAGTCCTGTGCATACCATTATGGCATGAAAGGACACACCATTGATGAATGGCGCTCTCTGAAAGATAAGATCCAGACTTTGATTGATAACAAGATTATTGTGGCAAAGGAGCCTGCCCCGAATGTCCGCAATAACCCTCTGCTAGATCACAAGGGTGGAGGTGTTCACATTATTGAAATAGAGGGTGATTGGGACTCCAAGGGATCGATCGATTTGATTACAGAAGGTAACGATCCAAAGAAGCCAATAGTCACCCTTAATCCGATTGTGGTCCATATTCAGCCCTCTGGGGATGCCGAGGTAAACATGTCTATGCCGCTTGAGTTTAAAGCACCATCCTCTACAAAGATTCCAACGCCGATTAAGGTTGAATTTATGTCACCGGCGAATGCACCTACACCCTTCAAAGTTGCAATTTTATCGCCTAAGGGGCATGCTCCATTCGGATTAAAGATAGCGCACCAATTCCAGTGGCAATGTCGGCTACAACACCATTCCATACAAATGCCATACCGTAGGACTACACAACCGAGCAAGAAGAAAAGGGAAGGTCAAGTTCGGGGAAGCTGTTGCGGCATAGGGTATGACGAGAACTGGTATGGTTTATACTCCAGAACATTTGGCTGAGTCAAGCAAGCAGGCCTTTAGTCGGCCAACCATCACTGAAACTGGGCCCGACGATCTATGGAGAAAGATACAAGCCAAAGAATACTTAGTCATTGATCAGCTGAAAAAAACACTGGCACAAATATCTATCCTTGCGTTGCTACAAAGTTCCAATGCACACAAGAATGCCCTGTTAAGGGTGCTGAGTGAGGAATATGTACCAAGTAACACCACCAGAGGAGAAATGGCAAACATGGTAGGGTAGGTATTGGAAAGTCACAAGATCACTTTTCATGAAGATGAGCTGCCACCATAGGGGTTGAGTTACAACAAGGCATTGCACATCACCGTGCAATGTGGAAATTATTTTATCACCAGAATCCTGATTGATGGAGGGTCCAACCTCAACATATGTCCGTTGGTAACACTCAGGACATTGGGAAAGGGATTGCATGAGATCAAGGATGGGGCCATCAACGTCAAAGCTTTTGATGGTTCCCAAAGGTCCACCATTTGGGAAATTAGCCTGTGCTTGCAAATGAGGCATACTTGGTTTGATGTGGATTTTCAAGTAATAGACATGCCGACATCTTACAATCTGTTATTGGGACGACCATGGATTCATGCTGCTGGGGATGTAGCATCAACACTACATTAAGCAGTGAAGTTTGAATGGAATCACCAAGAGGTGATCATTCACGGCGACGGTAGCAACCCTATATACAGTCGCCAGACCATCCCGACAATTGGAGGCAAAAGAAAGATAGGCGGGAGACTTATCACCATATCGAGGGGGTCAATACCATTGATAAAGACAAATGGTGGGACAACAAAATTGAAAGCATAATGAACTGGAGCCGATACGAACCTGGCAAGGGACTTGGCAAGAACCTCCAAGGAATCGTTAAACTAATCAAACTCAAGAAATATAGCACCACCTTCGGATTATGGTATGAGTATACTTGGGAGTAGTTCAACAAAGGGTCACCACCATGGCGCAGTCCTTACTATCCTTTGGAGCAGCCAATACCACTCTTGGAGAAGACGTACCAACCGACTGAAGTTATCTATGAGTCAGAATAAGAGGAAGCACTAGCGGCAGTGAGGAATTTGTTCCTGGAAGATGATGATATGGATTGTTGTGTCATTTTCGAGGAGGAGGGGAGGAAGGCCCTTCCATACAGGCAGTAAGCAAAGGAGCATGCCTCAATAACTGGACCATCAAAACCACCAGAGCCCAACAAGCCTTGGGGTAGCAAGGCTGAAGAAGCATCATGTGCTATCTTTCATTTTACTAGTTAACTTTCCTTTTGCATTTTTAATTCCGCAATAAGATCTTCAATGTTCAAAACGGTTATGGAATTTATCAAAGCATTTCAATTTTCTTACAAATCTTACTCTTATTATTTTCTCTCATTACATAACTTATACAACATTACTATTACTTATCTTGATAAACCAATGACTGTGACATGCAATAAGACAACACAACCAATAGACATAGACTTAGAGCAAGATGACAAACTGGAAAAGATTATTTAGGAAGTCTAGAATTTTGAAAACAGGCCAAAGTCCAACCTGGACGAGACGGAGATTGTTAACCTGGGAGATGAAGAGAATGTCAAAGAAACACGAATCAACATTCATTTATCATCATCAAAAAAGAAGGAATACACATAGTTTCAAAAAGAATACGAGGACATATTTGCTTGGTCGTACGATGACATGACGGGGCTGAGTACATCTATTATGGCACACAAACTGCCAACTGATCCGACATGTCCACCAATAAAATAGAAGATCAAAAAGTTCAAACCAGATACAAGTTTGAAAATCAAAAAAGAAGTCACCAAGAAGGTCAAAGCCAAGGTTCTCAGGGTAGTAGAATACCCGATATGGTTAGCTAACGTTGTGCCAGTGCCAAAGAAGGATGGGAAGGATAAAGTCTATGTCGACTACTAGAATCTCAACCGGGCCAGTCCAAAAGATGATTTCCCCTTGTTGAACATACACATAGTGATCAACAATTACGCCAAGCATAAACTGCAACCATTCGTGGATTGTTTCGCTGGCTATCACCAGATCTGGATGGACAAAGAGGATGCTGAGAAAATAGAATTCATTATGCCGTGGGGAATGTACTTCTACAAGATGATGCTATTTGGGTTAAATAATGTAGGGGCCACTTACATGAGGGTTATGACCACCATTTTTCATGATATGATAGCACAAGGAGATCGAGGTGTACGTATACGGCGTCATCATTAAGTCAAAGAAGGCCACAAATCACATGGAAGAATTGAGGAAATTATTCCATAGACTGCAGAGGTATAACCTAAACTGAATCCCGTAAAGTGTGCATTTGGGATTCCTGCTGGAAAATTACTTGGGTTTATTGTGAGTTGCCGGGGAATAGAACTGGATCCATCAAAGATCGAAGTCATTCAAGAATTGCCACCATTGAAGAATAAGTTTCTTAGGGAGACTTAACTACATCAGCTGGTTCATAGCACAATTTACAGTTATCTGTGAGCCGATCTTCAAGATTTTGAAAAAGGATTCCACCACCAAGTGGACCGATGAATGCCAAAAAGCTTTCAATAGGATCAAGGAATACTTGTCAACACCACCAATCTTAGTCTTGCCTGAGCCAAATAGGCCTTTGACACTCTACATCGCAATGTTAGATGGTGCCTTCGGGTATGTCCTAGGGCAACATAATGAAACAGGAAAGAAAGAGCATGACATCTATTATCTCAGCAAGAAGTTTACTCTGTACAAAGCCTGGTATTCTCTGTTAGAACGCACTTGTTGTATTCTAACTTGGGTGGACCAGAAGTTGAGGCACTACTTCTGTGCTTATACTACATATCTCATGTCGAGGATGGATTCTTTGAAGTACATCTTTCAGAAGCCGATGACCACTGGCAAGCTGGCGAAGTGGCAAATCCTGTTGAGTGAATATGACATTGTCTACATAACTCAGAAAGTAATCAAGGGACAGACACTAGCAGATCACCTTTGCAAAAACCCCGTGGATGGAGAATACGAACGCTTAAAGACGTATTTTCTTGATAAAGAGGTAAAATTCATAGAAGAAGACATTGCAGAATTCTATGATGGCTGGAGAATGATTTTCGATGGAGCAGCAAATTTCAAAGGAGTCAGCATAGGAGCAGTCCTAGTATCAAAAATCGGTCAGCATTATCCGGTGTCTTCCAAACTCAGGTTCCCGTGCACCAACAATATGGACAAATATGAATCTTGCATCTTAGGGATCAAGTTGGCCATTGACATGAACATACAAGAGTTGCTAGTAATTGGGGATTCAGACCTACTCATACATTAGGTCCGAGAAGAATGGGCAACTAAGAACTCTAAGATACTCCCGTATCTGCATCACGTGCAGGAGTTGAGAAAGAGGTTCACAAAGATAGAATTCTGACATGTTCCCAGAATCCAGAATGAATTCGCCGATGCATTGGATACCCTATTATCCATGATACAACATCCGGATAGAAGCTTCATTGACCCCATTCCAGTAAAAATTCACGACCAGCCAGCTTATTTCCTACTCAAAAGCGCACCCTTCGGAGGTTGTCCAATAATTTCTTTCATAGTGGAGAAATCTTATATAGGAGGACTCCTTTGGGGATACTAAGGCGTGTCGACACAAAGGAAGCATCAAAACTACTAGAGGAAATCCACGCTGGGACCTGCGGTCCACATATGAACGGTTTTGTCTTAGCAAAGAAGATCCTCCGAGATGGTTACTTCTGGAGGACTATGGAGACAGACTGCATCCAGTATGTTCGAGAGTGCCACCGCTGCCAGATACATGTAGACATGATAAAGGTACCGCCCAATGAGCTTAATGCAACAAGCTCACCATGGCCGTTCACCGCTTGGGGAATGGATTTTATTGGACCAATCAAGCCTGCCGCTTCTAACAGGCACAGATTTATCTTGGTGACAATCAACTATTTCACCAAATGGGTCAAAGCAGCATCGTACAAAGTAGTAACTAAGCAAATCGTGGAAGACTTTGTCCACGACTATATTGTTTGTCGGTTCAGGATTCCAGAGTCAATCATTACTGATAATGGCTCCAACCTCAACAGTGACTTGATGAAAGCTATGTGCGAAACCTTCAATATCAAACACAAGAATTTTACAGCCTATAAGCCTCAAATGAATAGAGCTGTAGAAGTCGCCAACAAGAACATCAAGAAGATATTGAGGAAAATGATAGAGAAGCATAAGCAATGGCACGAAAAGCTATCATTTTCTCTATTGGGGTATTGCACCACTGTCCGCACATAAACTGGGGCAACCCCCTATATGCTAGTTTATGGTACAGAAGCCGTCATTCTCGCCGAAGTAGAAATTCCTCCCTTAATAATCATATAGGAAGCAGAGTTCGACGATTCAGAATGGGTGAAGAGTCGTTACGAGCAGCTAGCTCTTATAGATGGAAAGAGAATGAATGCAGTTTGCCACAGTCAGCTTTATCAAAATAGAATGTCTAGAGCCTTCAACAGAAGAGTCAAGCCGAGACAGCTCGCACCGGGTCAGCTGGTGTTAAAAAATATTTTTCTGCATCAAGATGAAGCCAAGGGGAAATTCTCTTCCAATTGGCAAGGTCCATACGTGGTTCACCGGGTTCTGACAGGAGGAGCCCTTATACTTGCAGAAATGGACGCAGAAGTTTGGCCAAAACCAATCAATTTAGATGCAGTCAAGCTCAACTATGTGTAATCTTATGTTTTCCTATGATGTAATTTGAACAACATCTGACCTGATTCCCATTTAAAAGGGGATATGTAGGCATCCTTATGGATTCGGTCACAATTCAATAAAATTTTCATTTCCCCCTGCAATTGAAAACTGGGGCAGAATTTTGAGGAGGACCCTCAAAATTCCGAAGTAATTTCAGCCAGTCATCGTAAGCACCCATCATAAGCATCAACCCGTTAAACTGGGGCAGAATTTTGAGGGGGACCCTCAAAATTCCGTAACAAGAGAAGTTGCAATGTTTTAAGCCACGTCACAGTCAGCAGTTCATCAAAAAAGATATTTCTTAAATATATACTTATGTCATACTTGTATAAACTCATGCATGATTATTATCGAAATCGCTTTGTTCAGCAACTCTTCCCCAATAATACATATTGTATCGCCGGATCAAAGTTGAACAGGTCAAGCAAGGCCAGAAGGGATACGAACTAGCCTCCCCTCGACAAAACTCACAATTTTTATTTGAATGCAGGCATTTAGATTACGAAAGCATATGACATACTACACACCCACACGACAAACATTGATTCATGAATTCAACTCTCAGGATTATTGGACTTACTAACTGGACATCTAATGTAAGGCCCCGTGAAATCCCTACTCAAAAACCCAGATCCCGTGGTGCCGAGTTAGGATCGTGTGTTAGAAATTAGTAAATATGCTTCGCGGCTCGCAAGCTCGCCACGGCGTGGACCTTTTTGGGTTGAATAATGCATTAAAAAGTCAAGAATAAGTTTTCCAGAATAATGCAAGAAATGCGGTCGTATAATTGAAATGCGGACCGCATATCTGCCATAGAGTGAGGCAGAATATTGGTTAAAATTGAAGTCAGTAATGCGGTCGAAATGCGGTCGCATAATCGAAATGCGGACCGCATAGTCATCACATATTTTCCTTTGACTTGTGCGAGGGTCAGTTCTGCGGTGCACTTTGCGACCGCATAACATGAATGCGGACCGCATTCTTACCGCAGACCGAGTCAGAATGTTTAGTTTTTGGGGAGCATTCTGCGGTCCATTATGCGGATCGCATGTTTACTCTGCGATCGCAAATGCGACCGCATAGTTGACTCGGGGCTCCAATTTTCTAATTTTTAACCCGACTTCCATATCGATATAACCGGTGTCCTAGCTCATTTTGAACATTCTTCTGAGCATTTCTAGAGAGAGGAAGAGGTTTCTTAGAGATGGAAAGTCTCCCATCAAATTATTTCATAAGATTGGGATAAATCATTGAAGAAAATCAAGTGAAGGCTCCTGAATCTTTATCCCAAGAGGTAAGGCTCCATCACCTCAGCTCATATTTGTATACTTAGCCATATGGGGTCATTAGGGAAGTAATTCATGGGTGTCAAAATGAATCTCTTGCATGCATACCACCATAGAGTATCAGAAAGTAGTAAAATTAGAAAGGAGGCAATTGGGGATATAAAATGATAGAAATTCCTCACAAAAAGGGGCTAAGATCACAATGCACCTCTAGTGTTTGATGATATGCTCGAACCAAGCTAGAACTTCAGTTTCTTCTCTAATTCTCAATTTTAATTTGAAATTTCTTGCTCAATAGATTGAAGCACTAAGAGTTCCGGAAATTTGTAAAAGAGTAAGGGACAACTTTATTGAGGTATATATGGCTAAAACCCTTTTTTTTATTAGAAATTGAGCTCCATTCTCATTGCGAAGGTATGGTAAGAGTTAAATTGGCTAGAGTATTGATTGTTGTTACGCATTAATTGAATTGCATATAACTATACATATTCGTGAAGGATGTGCCTCAAAGGTGAATAATGCGCAAATCTTGATAATTAGAGATCGATGAAAAGTAATTATGTGTTGAATTACTTGGGTTATAAGCCGACATTGAAATAAAGAACTATTCATGCTAGCTATGTGCTCATTTATCTGTGATTTGTAACCTGAATTATCCTTGATATGTGTGGGATAGATATCTGAAGGTGTTGACCTTTGAGAATTGAGTAATACCTCTAATGAGGTGACCTAGCCGGTCGGGTCGTGATCGGACACTATGCCGCACACATGGTGGTAATGTGCCGATATTGGATTCCGGATAAGGGAAATGGAATATTGATTGTGAGTAATACCTCCAATGAGGTGATCTAGCCGGTCGGGTCGTGACCGGACTCCGCTCGAGATGGCGGTGGTGATGAGAACAGTGGTGAACATGTGACAAGATTTCCTTAATCGGTGTTGTGGAAATTGTAT
>MU744052.1:377324-395955 GCA_026770625.1 Nicotiana glauca | reverse complement strand
TAACGGGACATAACCCAATCGAAAGAACTCGAAAAATACTCAAAAACACAAAATTGGCAAAACCCGAGCCACGGCCCACTTTTCGAAAAATTACGAAATTCACATTTCCAGAATCCTCATCTCACCACGAGTCCGTACATATCAATTACACAAGAATCAGAGTTCAATAGCCCCTTCAAATCATCAATTTAGCCTCTCTTAGGCTTCAAGCCCTAACCACCATTTTACCTTTAAATTCCTTGAATTTTCAGTGTTTAATCCTTGTTTTTATACCATAACAACATTATTTGAAGCTACAGGTTCATACCTGATGGAATCCCTTCGATATCTCTCAATTATCGCCCAAAATCGCCTCTCCTGAAGTCCCAAAATATTTTTCTAACTTCTGAAAATCGAAACCCAATGTTTCATTAAACACTCAGCATTTTTCGCTTCTGCGGTGTAATTGTCGCTTATGCGACTTCCACTTCTGCGGAAATTGTCCGCTTCTGCGGTTTCCTTTCAACTCATCCAAAACCTCTTATGCAGTTACTAGTCCGCTCCTGCGGAATCGCATATGCGGAAAAATATTCCGCCTCTGCGGAACCTCCCAAGCCATTGCCATTTCGCTTCTGCGATCTATTTCCTGCTTATGCGGACTCGCTTTTGCGAATTAATTTCCGCTTCTGCAGAACTTGCTGAACTAAAAAAACTTTGCACCTGTGGATAATTTTCCGCTTCTGCGGAGACGCATCTGCGGTCTCCCTTCCACAGATGCGGAAATACCTGGTGCAACTCAAAACCAGCAAACTTCACACTCCAAATTCTCTCGTTCAACCACCCGAATTCAACCCGAGGCCCTCGGGACCTCCCCAAAAATACAGATATGTTCTATTACCTCATTTGAACTTGTTCCAATCATAAAAACAAGATCATTAACACAAAAATCATCAAATCACGACGGATTCAAGCCTAAGTTCAACTAAAACTTCCGAATCTCACATTCGATCAAAACCCCGATCAAATGACGTCCGAATGACCTTAAAATTTGCAGACATATCCAAAATCACCTAACGAAGCTAGTGCAACTCTCGAAATTCCATTCCGACCCCCGGATCAAAATCTCACCTATCAACGGAATTCGCCAAAACTCCAACTTCGCCAATTCAAGCCTAATTCTACACCGGACCTCCAAATTCGATTCCGATCGCACTCCTAAGTCACAAATCCTCCCCCGAAGCTGACCGAACCACTGGAATTCACATCCGAGCCCTCTAACCACATAGTCAACTTCCGGTTGACTTTTCTAAAACAAGTTTCCTTCTAAGAGGCTAAGTGCCTCATTTTCAACCAAAACCAACTCAATTACACCCGATCAACTCTAATACGGATATTGAAACATGAAGCAACATAATAAGGGGGAAACGGGCGGTAACTCACATGACAACGGGCTGGGTCGTCACATTCCATCGACTAACTATTACTTCACCAATGTACATTATTATTATCCAATTTACCAGGCATAATGACCCACGAAAGAGTCTCGCCTTTTAATAAATCAAAACAATAATAATATATATAGCTAATAATAATTATATCATGATTAAGAGTATAAGTACATTTAATTGCTAGAGAGTTTATTTTATTAAGCCAGTACAAAATACTTATCTCTACTTGGTCCGTTCAATACATACAAAATGTACTAGCACAAGAAATTGGAATTAAACTGCCATGACCCATTTTCCCTAACAGGTCATGATGGCGCCCGGCACCGTTGTCAGGCCAGCCGACTGCGGAATTTGTGATTTAAGTTCTCATTTTACCTTTACCAAAAACAATTATAATAGATTTTTCAAATTTAAAGTCAGGACCAATAAAGATCAATAATGTAACAAAAATAGTTATACAACCCCAAAATAAATATCTACTAGTGTGTGTGCCAAGACCTGGTGTCACAAGTACGGGCATCTAGTATAATATACAACAACATCCCTATCCTACTGTCTGAAATAAGGAAAGACAGCAAAAATACAAAAGAAGACTCCATCCAGCTACTGCGCGGCGTAGGAAGGGAAGCAGCTCACCGTAGAAGTCTCTGCCGAAACTCACTTGCGCGCACCGGACCGATAACCAGATGAATCAGGCTCAGACCCTGTATATATAAGTACAGAAGCGTAGCATGAGTACATAAATAATATGTACCCAGTAAGTATCCCATCTAATATCGAATAAGTAGAGACGATTGGTCGACTTGATACCTACTAGGTCAAGATAGTATCATAATAATGATGTACAGTATAAAGCATGGATAATGCAATTATACAACAGTTACAATGGAAGTCAAAAGTCATGCTTTTAATCATATTTCTTTTATCATTTCCCCTTCTTTCACATTCTTAGAAATAAATCATGAAATGTCTAAGCTCAAGTACATATATCATGCGCAATCATGCCGAGGTCAACGGCCCGCTCCAACAGAATATAAATTGTGCACTGCCGAGGGTCGAACGACCCGAACCATAGATACATTTATTTTACCGAGGCGATCGGCCCGATCCACAAATATAAAGGAAACATCTAGAATGCATACAAAGGCTCATTTATACACAAGGGAATCCTTATAAAGTTCAACATTATTCATATGTTCACTTTTCATTTCTCCCTAGTCTCTAACATATCATAAAAGATCATATTGGTAATTCAATTAGAGGATATCTCAAATTAGGCATCATGTGGGTCCTAAACTACCCAAACATTTAATATTATAGTAGCTACGCACGGACCCTCGTCACCAAGTGCGTACGTAGCCCCTCATTTAATAGCAAATTATTATTTATTAGTCCTATGGGGACAGTTCCCTCTTACGAGGTTAGAAAGGAGATTCACCTCACTCCGAAACACACTTCCAATATCAAGAACAAGCCCAACACCCTCAACGCGAAGCCGAACGAGCACAAACTAATTAAACAACATAAGAACTAGTCAATAAAGACTTACAAGGTTGAATTCTAGCAATTTAAGCAATTTCCTAACCCTTAACACAAGTTTCATAAATTCCGACACCGTGCCCACGTGCCCGGATTCCGAGATTTTCCGAAAAAAGTTGTTCTCTATCAACTAAGGATAATAAATATATAATGTCTAGTTCATTACATGGCAATTTACATGATTAAATCTTAGTTTTTATTAAACCCTAGGTCTAGCTCTAACCCTTTGATTTTACCTAATTTTTAGTGTTAAATCTACCTAATGTTTATGTATTTGAACTAAAAGTGAGTAGGGATTACTTAGCTTGCAATGTTATGTTGAAACCCCCTCTTTGGAACCACCAAAATCGCCTAAGTGTTGAGAAATAAGTGAAATAAATGAGCTTGAGCTCGAAATAAATAAAGCTCACTGCCAGCCCTTTCCGCTTCTGCGGTCCCGCATCGGCAAAATTCGAGCCGCTTCTGCGGATCTGGGCAAAATGGGCTAGATCTCTTCTGCGGTCCATGGTTCGTAAAGGCAGGACCGCTTCTACGGTCCCAGGGCCTCTTCTGCAGTTTCCCACGCCTGAGCCCACTTCGCTTCTGCGATCTGTCGACTGCTCCTGCGATCCAATAGCCGCTGAAGCTGTTATGACAGAAGCAGTGGCCTGTGGTTCTTTTCAAGTTCCAACTTCACTCGAACCTTGACCATTTGACGCTCGGGGATCCCGAGGCCCGCCCGAACATACATACAAGTCTGAACTCACGAGGCGGACCTACTCGAGCCCTCGAAATGTTTAAAATAACGATAAATCAAGGAATCAACCCCAAAACCAAATGAATCAAATCATTGAATCTTCAAGTTCTAAATTTCCTTCTAATGGGTCAAAACGCCCTTAAACTACTCGGATTGACACCAAATTTTATGGGTAAGTCTTAACTGATATTTCGGACCTGTACCAAGTTTCGGAACTAAAATCCGAGCCCGATACCTAGGAAATAAATGATTACATAGTTTATTTAATTCCTTAAAACTTCAAATTAACAATTTCACAGAATTCATTACTCGGGCCAAGGACCTAGGAATTCGATTCCGGACAAACGCCCAAGTCCCATATTTTTCACGGACCCTCCGAGATCATCAAATCACGAATCCGGGTCCTTTCCCAAGAAAGTTGACCGAAGTCAAACTTGGCCTTTTTAGAAAGACTTAAAGAAGCAATTGAACATATTCTTGCTCAAAACTCTTCTAAATTCCGAACCACCCATCCCCTCAAGTCATAAATTAGTTAAAGCAAGTGCGAGAAGTTTTATTTAAGGGAACGAGGTTCTAAAATGCAAAACGACCAGTCGGATCGTTACATTCTCCACCTCTTAAAAAAACGTTCATCCTCGAACGGACATAGAAAAGTACCTAGATTGCTGAATAAGTGGGGATATCGGCTCCGCATGTCCTCTTCGGACTCCCAGGTCGCCTCCTCAACCGGTTCTCCCCTCCACTGGACCCTTACCGCAGAAATCCTCTTGGACCTCAACTGGCGATCCTGTCTATCAACAATGGCAATTGGCTGCTCCTCATAGCCCAAGCTCTCATCTAACTGAATGGTACTGAAATCTAACACGTGTGAGTAGTCGGCATGATACTTCCGAAGCATCGATACATGGAAAACTGGATGAACTCCTGATAAACTGGGAGGTAAAGCAAGCCCATAGGTAGCCTCTCCAACTCACCTCAACACCTCAAAGGGGCCAATAAACCTTGGGCTTAGCTTGCCCTTCTTTCCAAACCTCATAATGCCCTTCATTGGCGAGACTTTCAAGAGAACCTTCTTGCCAATAGTGAATGATACATCACGTTCCTTCTGATCCGCGTAACTCTTCTGCTTGGACTGAGCTGTGTGGAACCTCTACTGAATCAACTTTACCTTATCCAAGGGCATCCTGTACGAAATCTGTGCCAAGTAATCTAGCCTCACCGAGCTCAAACCACCCAATAGGAGAACGATAACGCCGACCATACAATACCTCATACGGAGCCATCTTGATGTTGGACTAATAGCTATTATTGTATACAAACTCCGCCAAGGGAAATAACTGATCCCACTGCCCTCCAAAGTCGATCACACATGCTCTAAGCATATCCTCTAAAATCTGAACTGTCCGCTCCGACTGCCCGTCGGTCTGAGGATGGAATGTCGTGCTAAGCTCTACGCGGGTCCCCAACTCACTTTGAACAGCTCTCCAGAAATGGGAAGTGAACTAAGGGCATCTGTCTGATATGATGGAAACCGGCACACCGTGCAACCTGACTATCTCCTGAATGTATATCTGAGCATATCCCTTCGCTGAATAAATGGTCGCCACTGGAATGAAGTGAGCCGACTTGGTCAACCTATGCACAATAACTCACACTGAATCAAACTTCCACAAAGTCCGTGGCAACCCAACCACGAAATCCATGGTGATGCGCTCCCATTTCCATTCCGAAATGAGCATCCGCTGAAGTAGGCCACCTGGCCTCTGATGCTCACACTTGACCTGCTGGCAATTCAAACATTTAGCTACATGCTCTACAATTTCCTTCTTCATCCTTCGCCACCAGAAATGATGTCTCAAGTCACGACACATCTTTGTGGCACTCGGATGAATGGAGTACCTCGAACTATGGGCCTCCTCTAGAATCCTCTCCCTCAAGCTATCAATATTAGGAACACATACACGACCCTGAAGCCGTAACACACCATCCTCATCGATAGAAATCTCCTTGGCACCTCCCTAAAGTACCGTCTCTCTGAGAACTGCCAAATGTGGATCATCGAACTATCGGGCCTTAATCTGTACCAATAACGAAGACTGAGCAACCACATATGCTAGAACTTGGCTGGGCTCCGAAATGTCCAACCTCACAAGTCTGTTAGCTAAGGACTGGATGTCCAAAGCTAATGGTCTTATCTCAGCAGGAATGAATGCCAAGCTGCCCATACTCTCCGCCTTTCTATTCAAGGCATCCGCGACCATATTTGCGTTTCCTGAATGATAAAGAATGGTAATGTCATAATCCTTTAGTAACTCAATCCACCTGCGCTGCCTCAAATTAAGATCCCTCTACTTGAACAAATGCTACAAGCTGTGATGGTCTGTTTAAACCTCATATGACACTCCATATAAATAGTGCCTTCATATCTTAAGAGCATGAACAATCACTGCCAACTCTAGATCGTGCACAGGGTAGTTCTTATTATGGACCTTCAGCTGACATGAAGCATATGTAATAACTTGCCCCTCCTGCATCAACATACATCCCAAGAAAATGCGAGAAGCGTCGCAATATACAGTATACATCCCTGAACCGGAAGGCAATACAAGTACCGGTGCTGTAGTCAAAGCAGTCTTGAGCTTCTGAAAGCTCTCCTCACACTCATTGGACCAACGAAATGGGGCACCCTTCTAGGTCAGTCTGGTCAAAGGTGATGCAATAGATGAAAAGCCCTGCACAAATCGTCGGTAGTAACCTGATAACCCCAGGAAACTCCTGATCTCAGTCACTGAAGTAGGACGTGGACAAATCTGAACTGCCTCAATTTTCTTAGAATCCACTTTAATACCCTCTCCTGACACTACATGCCCCAAGAATGCCACTGACTCTAGCCAAAACTCACACTTAGAGAACTTAGCATAAAGTTGTTTCTCTCGCAAGGTCTGAAGCACTACTCTCAAATGCTGCTCGTGCTCCCCCAGGCTACGTGAGTATATTAAGATGTTGTCAATGAAGACGATGACAAAATAATCAATATAAGGCCTGAACACTCTATTCATCAAGTCCATAAATGATGCTGGAGAATTATTCAAACCAAAGGACATTACCAGAAACTCATAGTGGCCATATCTAGTCCTGAATGCAGTCTTCGCAACATCTGAATCCCGAATCTTCAGTTGATGATACCCTGACCTCAAGTCAATCTTAGAGAACACCCTAGCACCCTACAGCTGGTCAAAAAAATCATCGATAAGGCGCAATGGATACTTGTTCTTGATGGTGACCTTGTTCAACTGGCGGTAATCAATGCACATCTGCATAGTCCCATCCTTCTTCTTCACGAATAGCACTGGTGCACCCCAAGGCGATACACTGGGCCTAACAAACCCTTTGCTAACAACTCCTCCAACTTCTCCTTAAGCTCCTTATGAGCCATACGGTACGGGGGGATAGTTATAGGTTGAGTGCCTGGAGCCATGTCAATACAAAAATCAATATCACGATCCGGAGGCATGCCAGGAAGATCAGAAGGAAAAACGTCGGCGACCTCTCGGACCACTGGCACTGAATCAATCGTCGAAGAATCTGCGGTGGTGTCTCGAACATAAGCTAGATAAGCCAAACACCCTTTCTCAACCATGAGTTGAGCCTTCAGGAAAGAAATAACCTTGCTAGGCGTATCAACTATGGAACCCTTAAACTCTAATCTCACCAATCCTGGCATTGCTAGCGAAATAGTCTTGGCATGACAATCAAGGATGGCGTGATATGGAGATAACCAATCCATGCCTAGAATGTCCTCAAAATCAAGAATATCAAGCAACATGAGGTCTGCTCTAGTCTCATAACCACAGAAAGTAACCACACAATATCGGTAGACCCGATCCACAGCCACACAATCACCCACAGGAGTGGACACATGAACAAGAACACCCAAAAGCTCAGGAGAAGTAACCAGGAAATGAGCAAATAGAGAGGACATATATGAATAAGTTGACCCTGGATCAAATAATACCGAAGCACCTCTACCGCTGACTTAAATAATACCTATGATAATGGCATCTGAGGCCAATGCATCTGGCCTGTCCGGGAGGGCATAGAATCTAGCTGGAGCGCCGGCTGTTTGGCCTCCATCCGACTGAGTAGCAGCTGGATGACCTCTCCCTGCCTGGCCTCCACCACTGGGACAGCCTCTACCTGTCTGTCCTCTACCTCTAGGTGTCTAGGCCGCTGGTGCTAGAGCCATGGGTTGATGCCCCTACTGTACTGCCTTGCACCTAAGCCTGGGGCAGTATCTCCTCATGCGGCCCGTGTCCCCGCACTAAAAACAATGGGGTGCGGTGACCTTCTATCCAGTTGGCTAATTCTGAAACCCAGAAGATCCACTAGAAGAAGCCTGAATAGCCGGCGGACGGTATGAACTCTCCGACATAGCATTGAAATTAGAAATGGAACAATCCGGAGGACCTGAATACCTACTGGAGGAACCCTAAATGGCTGGCGGGCGGTAAGAACTCTTTGGCATGGTGCTGAAATTGGAGCACGCTAGAGCACCCCGAGCAGGTGGTGGTGCTGCAACTAGGGTCTACTGGGCTGACCTCTCCCAAAGTGACCTCTGCCCCTAGCTGGGGCGCCTCTGAACTCTCCGAAGAATCTGGACATCTTATCCTGATGCATCTGCTCTCTACCCCTCAGACGGTAACCCTCAATCCTGTGAGAAATCTCAAGTACTAGCTGATACCTAGTGCCCATCTCTACCTCTCGGGCTATACCCGACCGGATAGTGAGGTGTAACCCCATAACGAATTTCTGTACTCTCTCTGCCTCTGTGGGAAGTATCATAAGTGCATGGCGAGAAACCTCAGAGAACCTCGCCTCTTAATCATCCACTGACATCTAACCCTGCTCTAGATGCTCAAACTGATGACGCAACTATTCCCTCTCATAGGGTGGAATGTACCGATCAAGGAATAACTGAGTGAACTCACCCCAAGTGAGGGGAGGAGAACCTGTTGGCCTGCTAAGGGCATAAGACTGCCACCATCTGCGGGCCCTACCCTCCAACTGAAAAGTGGTGAAGTCAACTCCATTTGACTTCAGTATCCTCATGTTGTGCAGTCTATCCCAACACCTGTCAATGAAATCCTGGGCATCCTCATGACGCTCACCCCCGAAGACCGGAGGGTGCAATCTGGTCCATCTGTCTAATAGCTTCTACGGATCGCCGTCCACAATAGGCCTGGGCTGGGGTTCCACTACAGAAACTGGCTGAACCCCATCTGCGGGTAGTGCACCTGGAGTCTGATAAACTGCGGTTGTATGACCTAGGGCCTGAGAAGTAGGGGTCTGTGCCCCCCCTCCTACCTATGAAGTAGATGGATCCGCTGGAAATAAACCATCCTGAGTCATAGTATCCATGAATCAAAGCATGTGACCCATGACCTCCTGAAATCTCGGTGCTGTCATGAAGTCTACCGAGGTAGGCTCAGCTGCAGGTACCTCACCCTACTCCTCAATAATGGGATCCCTCACAGGATCAGCTGGTGGTATGAATGGAATGGCTCTAGGGCGCCCTCGTCCACTACCACGGGCCGGTGCCCTCCCCCGGCCTCTACCTCGACCTCTAATAACGGGGGGAGCAGCTCCTCCCGGGTCCGGAACGTCAATGTTACGAGTTCTCACCATCTCTGAGAGAATAGAAATGGAAATTTAGTACATCAACCACTGCACGATAGGAAGTGAATAAAGAGTATTCTTTCCTAATACCCTATAGCCTCTCGAAGATAAATACAGACGTCTCCGTACTGATCTACAAGACCTACGTGAACCTAGTGCTCTGGTACCATGTTGTCACGACCCATTTTCCCTAACAGGTAATGATGGCACCCGACACCGTTATCAGGCCAGCTGACTGCAGAATTTGTGATTCAAGTTCTCATTTTACCTTTACCAAAAAAAATTATAATAGATTTTTCAAATTTAAAGTCAAGACCAATAAAGATCAATAATGTAACAAAAATATTTATACAACCCCAAAATAAATATCTACTATTGTGTGTGCCAAGACCTGGTGTCACAAGTATAGGCATCTAGTAGAATATACAACAACATCCCTATCCTACTGTCTGAAATAAGGAAAGACAGCAAAAATACAAAAGAAGACTCTATCTGGCTGCTGCGCGGCGTAGGAAGGGAAGCAGCTCACCGTAGAAGTCTTTGCCGCAACTCACTGGCGTGCACCGGACTGATAACCAGATGAATCATCCTCAGACCCTGTATATATAAGTACAGAAGTATAGCATGAGTACATAAACAATATGTACCTAGTAAGTATTCCGTCTAATCTCGAAGAAGTAGATACGAGAGGTCGACTTGATACCGACTAGGTCAAGATAGTATCGTAATAATGATGTACAATATAAAGCATGGATAATGCAATTAAACAACAGTTACAATGGAAGTCAAAAGTCATGCTTTTAATCATATTTCTTTTATCATTTCCCCTTGTTTTGCGTTCTTAGAAATAAATCATGAAATGTCTAAGCTCAAGTACACATATCATGCGCAATCACGCCGAGGTCGACGGCCTTCTCCAACAGAATATAAATTGTGCACTGTCGAGGGTCGAACGACCCGAACCATAGATGCATCTATTTCACCGAGGCAATCGTCCTGATCCACAAATAACAAGGAAACATCAAGAATGCACACAAGGGAATCCTTACAAGGTTCAACAATATTCATATGTTCACTTTTCATTCCTCCCTAGTCTCTATCATATCATAAAAGATCATATTGATAATTCAAATAGAGGATATCTCAAATTAGGCATGATGTGGGTCCTAAACTACCCAAACATTTAATATCATAGTAGCTAGGCACGGACCCTCGTCAACAAATGATTACGTTGCCCCTGCATTTAATAGCAAATTATTATTTATTAGTCCTATGGGGATAGTTCCCTCTTACGATGTTAGAAAGGAGACTCACCTCGCTCTGAAGCGCACTTCCAATATCAAGAACAAGACCAACATCCTCAACGCGAAGCCGAACAAGCACAAACTAATTAAACAACGTAACAACTAGTCAATAAAGACTTACAAGGTACAATTCTAGCATTTTTAAGCAATTTCCTAACCCTTAACACAAGTTTCCTAAACTCTGAAACCGGGCCCTCGTGCCCGGATTCCGAGATTTTTCAAAGAAAGTTGTTCTCTATCACCTAAGGATCACAAATATATGATTTCTAGTTCATTACATGGCAATTTACATGATTAAATCTTAGTTTTTATTAAACCCTAGGTCTAGCTCTAACCCCTTGATTTTACCTAATTTTTAGTGTTAAATCTACCTAATGTTTATGTATTTGAACTAAAAGTGAGTGGGGATTAAATACCTTGCAATGTTATGTTGAAACCCCCTCTTTGGAATCACCAAAATCGCCTAAGTGTTGAGAAATATGTGAAAGAAATGAGCTTGAGCTCGAAAGAAATGAAGCTCACTGCCAGCCCTTTTCGCTTCTGCGGTCCCGCATCAGCGGCATTCGAGCCGCTTCTACGGATCCGGGCTAAATGGGCTAGACCACTTCTGCGGTCCATGGGTCGCAAAGGCGTGACCGCTTCTGCGGTCCCAAGGCCACTTCTATGGTTTCCCATGCCCGAGCCCACTTTGCTTTTGCGATCTGTCGACCGCTCCTGTGGTTCAGCTTCTGTTGTCTAAGAGCCACATAAGCGGTTATGATAGAAGCAGCAGCTTGTGGTTCTTTTCAAGTTCCAACTTCACTCAAACCTTGACCATTTGACGCTCTGGGCTCCCGAGCCCCGCCCGAACATACCGACAAGTCTGAAATCACGAGACGGACATACTCGAGCCCTCAAAATGTTTAAAACAACTCTAAATTAAGGAATTAACCCCAAAACCAAATGAATTAAATCATTGAATCTTAAAGTTCTAAATTTCCTTCTAACGGGTCAAAACACCCTTAAACTACTCAGATTGACACCAAATTTTACAGGTAAGTCTTAACTGATATTTCGGACCTGTACCAAGTTTCGGAACTAAAATCCAAGCCCGATACCTAGGAAATAAATGATTACTTAGTTTATTTAATTCCTTAAAACTTCAAATTAACAATTTCATAGAAAAATTCATTACTCGGGCTAGGGACCTCGGAACTCGATTCCGGGCATACGGCCAAGTCCCATATTTTTCACGGACCCTACGAGATCGTCAAATCATGAATTCGGGTCCATTTCCCAAGACAGTTGACCAAAGTCAAACTTGGCCTTTTTAGAAAGACTTAAAGAAGCAATTGAACATATTCTTGCTCAAAACTCTTCTAACTTCCGGACCACCCATCCCCGCAAGTCATAAATTAGTTAAAGCAAGTACGGGAAGTTTTATTTATCGGAACGGGATTCTAAAATGCAAAACAACCAGTCGGGTTGTTACATAAACCATTCCCATAATCAAAATAAATTGTATTTCATCTTGTGCTACAATCATTCCTGATGGTTTGTCCAATTCCATCATTATATTGTGAACTCAAACTTTATACTTATAAGAATCGATGATTTAATCTTCCGTGTATAAGCTAAACTCTATACACTAAATCATCTACTATATATGCAAAGGACACCGACTAATATATCTATTAAAACTTTATTAAAATTAAATGAACAATATTATCATAATAAATACTATATCTAAACCAAATTCATGGTTAATAGTATATATCCCAACAATCTCCCACTTAGACTTTTAACCATGACAAATGTCAGAATATACTATATCTAAACGCATTGTTAATAGTATATGCCCCAACAATCTCCCACTTAAACTTTTAACCATGACAATTATCAGAATATACTATATCTAAACGCATGGTTAATTGTATATGCCTCAACAATCTCCCACTTAGACTCATAACCATGCATCTACAACTTTCCAGGCATTCTTTTACATGACTATAAAACATCTTCACCAAATAAGATTTTGTTAAAGAATCTTGCCAAGTTATTTATTATGCAATATTTGTCCAGTATTGCTTTGTCGTAACCATCTAGTTTGGTATTAAACTCTTCATAGATCCTGTTATGGAAACTATCCCAAGAGTGTACACCGAACTATGATTTTCTTTAGCATTCTCCCACTACGACGAAGTACTGCTAATATTACCTTCATTACCTTACATCATTGAAATATTAGTGACTTCTTACTATAGTGTTTACTTTTCAAACATCACTCCCACTCGATAAAGGTATATTATGTCTATTAACATTCTCCCACTACTCAAATGCAATGAAACGTCAATTCCGACTGGTGGGTTTTGATGTTCTTGAACGTCAATTTTCCTTATCTTCATTAGTACAATGAAATAAAACTCCATTAATTACTCTCTCTAAGATGAATTCCCAACCTTTTTCAAGCCAAACCACTATCTCCCCAAAACCACCCGATGAAATCCATCATAACCCACCACAAGATGTTTTGGAAAATCCAATATCCTTCAAGGACAAATTGTTGGAATCCAACCTAATAGATTTTCCTCCTACAATTGAACAAGATGAAATGCTCTACACCACCAACTCAACGGATGCGAAGGAGATTGAGCATGAACCAGAACGTAAAACGGAAGGTGTCATAAAAATCTCCCTTTCAACGGAAGATAGACAACGTATCTATGAACCGTGGAAATATTCTATCATAATCAAATTAGTAGGAAAGTGTATGCTACATCATTACTTAAAAAGGAAAATTCAAGATTTATGGACTCCAACGGAAGACTTCCCTCTCATTGATCTTGGAGAAGACTATTATATTATCAAATTCAAGAAGAAGGAAAACATGGGCAAGGCTATCCACTTAGGTCCATGGTTTATAAACGACTATTTCCTATCTATCTCTAAAGCCCCAGAAAATTTTTGCTAAGTAATTTAGGATTTCAAGGTGCCAAGGTAGGCTAATTATTTCATTTTTGTATGGAAACGCGGATTAATGATATAATGGATACCAACTAGATGTGGTAATAAGTGTATAAGTCTTGTTATAAGTTAATTGGGGTCTAAGGAGAGGCCTAAGTATAAGCTAAGTTGGAAAATTTCATATTAGACGAAAGTTGTAAAAAAGTGCGAACAAGACCTTACTTTGAATGATCATATATCCAGTTATATAAGGATTTTGTGATTATCAACCTACCAAATTAATCCCTTTGAGTCTAGTTTCCAATGCAATAAATCGTTCGTCATTTGGAGGTGTATACAGAAAGTTATGACCATTTTACTACGCCCAGGCCGCGGGGTGGACAGCGGGGCTTCCCGCCTGGAACCGCGGGGTGGACCGCAAATGACGCCGCAGACCGCGGGGGAACCTATGAAATGTCTAGAATACCCCTGGTCAGTATAAAAACCGAAGGGGGTATCACTTTTCCTTCATTTTTGTCATTCAAGCTCGAATTTGGCAAGATTTCTTCATCCTACCAAGACCTCCAACCCCTCCCATCTTCATGGTAAGTAATCCTTATGATCTTGGTGTGAAATTCCATCATTTATACACTAATATTGATGAAATCTTCACTTAAACACTTAGAGTTTTCAAGAAATTCCTTCAAGAATCCAAAGAAGGGTTTTGCAAGATTTCTTCCAAAAAGGTAAATCCTACACCTTAGACTTACATATATGGAGTTATTATGGAAATATGAGTAAGGATTAAGTAGTGTAATTCATGGGATAATGATTGGAAGCCATAGGTGCCTAACCTAGGTTGTGTTGGTATTGTAAAGATTATGAGATGGGTTATTGAGGTATGATTCTTGGGGTAATAGTATTATGTATTCATGCATGTACAAATTAGGCTTGTGGGAAGATTGATGTATATAAATAAATAAATATGGGGTTGCGGAATGAAGGAAATCTTGTAAAAGAGATAAAAAATCAAGATGCTCAACTAGTTTTCGATAAAATGCTCAAATGAGTTGAAACCATGAATACCTTCCTAATTTGTGTTCTATTTTGTTATGTCTCAAGTAGATTGGGATTGCTATAATTTCCGAAATGTCGTAGTAACTTAAGGAAAGCTTAAACGAGGTATGTATGGCTAACCTTAACTCTTGTAAAATCCCCTTGTTGTGACGAGCATACGGTATGTGTACCTTGTATGAAAATATGTGAATTGATTGTCTTAGTTGATTTCCCTACCACCAAGTTATATGTGATTGTGAGATGTGATTTGATGTGCCTATTTTGTTATGTGCAAAGTCGTAAAAGCTTGAGGGTGTCGACATGGAAGTATGTGTTTACTTATGTGAACTATTTGTGAATTATTGTGATTAATGTGCCTTGAACATTGTTGGTTAAGTCTTCCGATATGATGGCGCAAGTAAATGGAAACAAACCAAATGTGGGTGTGTGAATGTGTTTGTGTGGTAAGAGCTGTGTAACAAATGATGGAAAGAAATCGTAATTGATGCAATTGGAACAACTGTGGTAATAACATATATGGCTTGTCATGGGCAATTATAGTTGTAACATAAAATGCATATGAGTTGTTGAATATGATGGAAATGGTATTGATGGCTACGAAAATTCTTGTGAATTGTTATGGTTGTTCTTTGAGAATTGTTGTTGTTGTTCTTTGTGAATTGTTGTTGTTGTTGTGTTGTTTGTGAATTGTGATTCTTCGGTGGGATCCGGTTGCGCGCCGCAACATGAAGTAATAAGGTGTGGGTTGTGGTGATAAGGGTAGCCGAGGTAACAAGGGTGAAAAGTGATCTAAATCACTATTGAAATGAAAATATGAGAAAATTATGAAATCATTGATGTGAAAATGTTGAAAAGGGAAAAGGAGAGATTGTGAAACTTGTTTGGCTTTGGTTGTTTCTTTCATGTGCATTAACTGTTGATTCTATTACTGTTCGGTATCTGTGTATTGGTTGATCTTACTTGGGATGAAGTTTTTTCATACATACCAGTACAATTCAAATGTACTGACGACCATTTTGCCAGGGGTGTTACATTCATGTTATGATTGCTGGTGGTTCTATAGCATGTACTCCAGTCCACCGACAGTAGCACCTCATCCACTTTCCATCAGCTGTATTGGTGAGGCCCTTTCCTCTCGGGGCCCTACGTGGCTCATGCCGCCTTTCCTCCGGAGTTTATTTTGGTATTCGTGTAAGGTATAGCCGGAGCCTTGTTGCCGGCATTTCCATATTATCCTTCAATTGTATTTAGAGGCTTCGTAGACAGGTTGTGGTTGGTGTCGGCATGGGAATTTAAAATAGAAATATCGATGGTTGGCAATGATGTATAAAACTTGTAATACCTTTAATATGGCGAGTGAAGCTACGAATGAAAATAAAATGGAAATCGTTAATGATGTGTTTATAGAATTGGATTAATGGAGTCCATCTCCTATTTATTCATGAGTTAGTTTGGGTAGAATGAGACCTATCAGGCTTGCTCGGTCGGGTTTACTCGGTTGAGCGCTGGTCGCGCTCCTCGACTTTTGGGGTGTGACAAACTTGGTATCAGAGCCTAAGGTTTTAAAGAGTCCTAGGATGTCTCGGAGCCGTGTCTAGTAGAGTCCTCCTTATTGGTGTGTTGTCGACCACATCTATAAGTTGGAGGCTATTCAGACATTTAGGAATTTCACCCTTCTTTGATACTCCAGATCGTGCAATATAGCTCAAGATAGGGAGCTGACTTCCTATCTAAGTCTTATTCTCAAGATTGGTAATTTTGATACCGTACTCCACGAATTTGAAGCATGTAATGAGGGATTGATCCCACTGTTGATTCCGAGTGGATCACCCAAGGACTTGTTAGAAGAATGTGTTGAGCCATGGAGGGATTGGTAGAACTTGTTGTTAAGGGGAGTACCCTTGTTCCTACTAATGTCATTGCACCACCAGATCATGTAGTATATCAGCTAAAACCCCATCTTTTAGAAATTGAGCTTCCATGGTGCTTGCGTAAATGTTATAAGTTCAAATATGATTGATGCAATACTCGTTTTGTTACGTTAAGCGAATTATTGTTGTGAAAATGTATGTGGTAGGTACTTCTTCATGTGTTTAATATGTTATTCTTGGTACATGAGGATATATGAAGAATGTGAACTATGTGCTAAAATGCCTAGACTTCATGTCAAGTTTAAATTGAGATTTGATGTTAAATCGTGTGAGAAAAACTCGTTATGGTTAATTCCTCCAAAATGTTCTTACGTGTACCAAAGGAATTGGATTGATTGTGTCTGGTTCTTGGTAATGTATAAAGATGTTTAGAAGTGAAGTAAGTGACTGTGTAAATGTGGTAAAACTGAATGTTGGATTCTTGCTGTTAGTAATACTTTACATGAATTGTTGTTGTGACCCGATGTTGTGAAAGATGCATTCCAATATGATCAATGTGCTATTATTGACAACTTAAAAACGGTGCAAGGAATATGAATCATGTATTGAAATGCTAAGACCTTAAATTGAAATTGGAGATGCATATATTATGTCAAACTATGTGAAATCCTCTGTGTATAGAGATGTTGAAATAAGTCAAATGACTTTGAGAAATAGAGTATGACCAATGTGTCGAGAACTCGAATTATTATTGTACCTGGTGATGCTTATGACATGAGGGAATATGAAACAAATTATGATATTGATGTGAAATATGCAAAAATGATGTGAAATGCAGGAAAGAAGATATTGTGTTATGAAATGCGGCCTAGTGCCAAGTATGATGAGATAATTGTGGCCCCAAGTGCCGATGGACTAATATACGTGAAAATGGTATGATTCTTTTATTTGATAATGTGGTAATCATTTAAAGTGTTTGATTCATACTTGTGATTTCCTTAATATTGTATGAAACGCATAGGTGTATAATTTGATATGTGAGCCTTATGGAAGGGATATGAAATAAAGCCTAGAGGTATGGAAATTATGTAAAAGCTATGTGATCCCTTTTATTTGGTAATGTGGTGATTGTTTAACGCTTTTATTAAACCCTTATGATTTCTTTGTCCTTGCATAGATATGTTCTTAAAAATAATCTAAATTACAAAACATTTCTTGCACATGCTCTTTGAATTAGACATATTATTCACAAAGTCTCTCGATCAAAGTTCTCTTACTTACACCTTCCTATGGAATTGAGCTCTATAAATATGTTCCTGAATTGAGTTATAGCACTATTGATACTTCCCACTTGCTTTTCCTAAATCTTCAACAAGGGACTATTCCCGATGAATTGCTTATAGAAATGTTTTATTTAAATGGACAACATCTGCTCACTTGTTCTTATACCTACACCATCGTAAAGTTTACCTATGTGGTGTCAAGTTCCATGTAAAGCATCCCAGTGTTACGATCCTTCTCGAGTCACTCCTTTTTTCTCACTGATGTATATGGCTTCTATGGTTTGAACAGTCACTCTACTCTGTTACGAGTATCATCATGAAATCTTCTCACTGTCTAGTAACATACAGGCATCTCTCAGTGCCTATCATATGAGTGTGTATCAATCAAAATGGTCACTATGTGCATAAAGTGTCACGCCCTAACCTCGGGAGGCGCGACCGGCGCTCAATCAATTGAAACCGACTGAGCAAGCCTTAACGAACACTTTCTACCCTGACTCAATCATGAATGCGGAACTCATGCCTTTGGTTAATTTGAACGATAATACACGGGGTATAACACATTACTGATCATTTTGTATCATAAAGATTTGTCGTTCATAAGCTAGCTTCATGGATTCTACTAGAGTTACGGCTTAGGGAGATCACAAATTTTAGGATTACAACATATACATATAGGGGACTCCCCAAAACCCGTACATAACCCACACTAGTGTCTTTGGAGCCTCCAAGGATACAACAGATAAGCATGACTATACGAGCAACAAGGCCCCAGCTATACCTCAAAAATGAAAAG
>MU744052.1:345833-376427 GCA_026770625.1 Nicotiana glauca | reverse complement strand
TAGGTCGCCTTGCCTAGGCATTTCTCCATTCTCATTAGTCAACTCCTCCGAATCCTTATTCCACACATATCATAACAAATTTCTGGGCACTCATGGCCACCATCATCACATCATTTTCCCTTTTCAATATTATTTTATAAGTTGTGATCATAGACACGTATATCAAAGATATTTCAAGTTGAAATCATAGGTAATGGGCGCGTAGCTACCATGAATAGTTCTTTATTTCAATGTCGGCATATAGCCCAAGTATTTCAACAAATAATTATACTTTTCATCATTCTCTAATTATCAAGATTGGTACGTTATTCTCATTGAGGCACAAACAATGATTATACTTTTCATCATTCTCTAATTATCGAGATTGGCACGTTGTTCACATTGAGGAACATCCTTCACTAATATGTATAGATATATGTAAATCAATTAATTTCACAATAACAATCAATACACTAGCCAATTCAACTCTTACCACACGTCCGTAAGCACCAACGGAGCTCAATTTCTAATAAAAGGGGGTTTCAGCCATACATACCTCAATAAGGTTGTTCCTTACTCTTTTACAAATTTCCGGAACTCTTAGTGCTTCAATCTATTGATTAAGAAATTTCGAATTAAAATTGAGAATTAGAGACGAAACTGAAGTCCTAGCTTGGCTCGAGCATATCATAAAACACTAAAGGTGCATTGTGATCTTAGGCCCCTTTTTGTGAGGAATTTCTATCATGTTATACCCCCAATTGCCTCCTTTTTAATTTTACTACTTTCCAATACTCTATGGTGGAATGCATGCAAGAGATTCATTCTCATACCCATGAATTACTTCCCTATGGCTAAGTATACAAATATGTGCTGAGGTGATGGAGCCTTACCTCTTGGGATGAAGATTCAGGAGCCTTTCCTTGATTTTCTTTAATGATTTAGCCCAATCTTATGAAATAATTTGATGGGAGACTTTCCCTCTCTAAGAAACCTCTTCCTCTCTCTAGAATTTCTCAGATCAATGTTCAAAATGAGCTAGAATATCGGTTATATCGATATGGAGGTCGGGGTAAAAGTTAGAAAAATGGAGCCCCGAGTCAATTATGCGGTCACATTTGCGATCGCAGAGTAAACATGCGGTCCGCATAATGGACCGCAGAATGCTCCCCAAAAACTAAACATTCTAACTCGGTCTGTGGTAATAATGCGGTCCGCATTCATGTTCTGCGGTAGCAAAGTGCACCGCAGAACTGACCTTCGCAAATTCAAAGGAAAATATGCGACGACTATGCGGTCCGCATTTTTTATTATGCGACCGCATTTCGACCGCATTTCGACCGCATTTCTAACTTAAATTTTATCCAACATTCTGCCTCACTCTACGGCAGGTATGCGGTCCGCATTTCGATTATGTGACCGCATTTTGTCTGCATTTCTGACTTCAATTTTATCCAACATTTTGCCTCACTCTGCGGCAGGTATGCAGTCCGCATTTCAATTATGCGACCACATTCTGGACCGCATTTCTCGCGTTTATTCTGGAAACTTATTCTTGACTTTTTAATGCATTATTCAATCCAAAAAGGTCTGCGCTTTACTAATTTCTAACACATGATCCTAACTTGGCACCACGGGATCCGGGTTTTTGAGTAGGGACTTCACGGGGCCTTACATAAAGTCTCTCTGAAAAATTGAGATCCTCACATCCCCATCACAGAATATCTTGTGTCACCATGACTTTCGTGTCCACTTGGGACATCTCGCAGTAAGTAGCTCACTTTGTCCTAGTATTGTGGTTGCTCGTGGCATGGTCACATATTGCAGTGGGGAGTTAATATAGTAGAAGTATGTCCAGCTTATAACATCTCTTTATGTCTCCACAATGTGTTAATTGTATTCCTTATTTAGTGAATTCATTGTGCTAGTTCCCAATACTTGTACGACAACCATGAAAGAACATGCCCTTCTATGTGTCACTGTGACACTTCCTTTTTTCAAGTCAAAACCTATGGAGAGCTTATGAAAAGAAAGTGAAATGGGAGCAGGTGGCAAGCCTGCCACGAGATACATGAAATGGGAGCTGGTGGCTTGCCTGCCATGAGATACAGGAAATGGGATCGGGTTGCACACCTGCAATGAGATATGAAAAGAAAGTGAAATCTGCCTTTGTTTTCCTTATCCTTGTTAGTAGTTGGATTTGTGGTTCCTTTATAATTCTCTTGATATTTTGTTGTTACCTGTTATTCCCCGAAGCATGTTTCTCGCTCCCATCTTTACTTGCTTATTCTTGTTTACTTTCTATTGTATGTCATATAACTGCACAGGTTTACTTGGTAGTCTGAACCTAGCCTCGTCACTACTTCGCCAAGGTTAGGCTAGGCACTTACCAGCACATGGGGTCAGTTGTGCTGATGCTACACTCTACACTCTTTTGTGTAGATCCCAGTGCTGTTGACTTTGTACAGTAGATCAGTTGCCTACCTTCAATCTATGCGGAGATCCAAGGTAGACTTGCAGGCATCCGCAGGCCCTGGCGTCTCCTCTATCCTCTATTCCCTGTTTCATTTTCCTTATTTCTGAAACAGTGTACTGTTATTTCTTCAGACTTTGTGTGTAGTGAATCTTAGACTATTTGTGACACTATGACACCAGGTTTTGGATGGTTAAGGCTTGAGTAATTGTAATAGACATAGATTCCATATATTTCATTTTATTGTGTTCTTCCGCTTAAATCTAAATTTTTGTTGTTATCACGTTATTGCTTTATAACAGTTAAAAGGAATTAATTGGATAATGAGGTAAGTAGTTAAAGGTTTGGCTTGCCTAGATCACATTAGTAGGCGCCATCACAACACCCGAGGTTGGGAAATTCGGGTAGTGACAAGTTGGTATTAGAGCTCTAGGTTACAAAGATCTCACAGTTCATATACAAGCATAGTAGAGTCTGAGAGATCAGTATGGAGACATCTGTATTTATCCCCCAGAGGTTACAGAGTTAGGAAAATTTCACATCTTTTCTTTCCTGACGTGCGATTTGGTTTCTCAATGCTGATTGAATTTCTATTCTATTCTCTCGTAGATGCCGAGAATGTGTGCTTCCTTATCTACTAACAAGCAGCTCGAGCCCCTTGCAGCGGCTCCTACGAGGGGCAGAGGGTGAGGGCGAGGCCGAGGCTGTGCTAGAGGCTGAAGTAGTGGCAGAGCTCAGCCCCGAGCAGCAGCACCAGCATCGGAGCCTCAGGTTGATTTTGATGATGAAGTTCTGGCCCCAGCAGTTTCTGTGGGCCCAGCTCAGGTCCTAAAGGGGTTTATTGCCACCCCAGTTCTTCAGGATGCTCTGGTCCGTCTAGTGGGCCTTATGGAGAGTGTCACTCCGGGCAGACTTGCTTTAAGTAGCACCAGCTGTCTCCCAAGCTAGAGTAGGAGCCCAGACTCCTACTACTCATACTCCGGAGCAGGTAGCTCCCTATTTCAAACTCCATCAATTCAGCTAGTTGGAGCAGCTCAGCTGAGTGTGGTAGCCCAGACCAGTGATGGAGCAGCTATGTCTGCCGATGCTTTGTGGAGATTCGACAGGTTTGCCAAGGTCTTCACTACTACTTTCAGTGGTGCATCTACTGAGGATCCCCAGGATTATCTAGAAGCTGTCACGAGGTTCTCAGGAACTTGGGGATAGTTGAGACCAATAGGGTCAATTTTGCCACTTTTTGCTTGTGTGGATCCGCCAAGACCTGGTGGAGGGATTTTTGTTTGGCTAGACCAGCCGAATCTCCAGCTTTGACTTGGGAGCAGTTCACTCAGCTATTTTTGGAGAATTTTCTCCCCATCACTCAAGGAGAGGCCTATTAGAGGCAGTTTAAGTGTCTTCAGTAAGGTTCCATGACTGTTACCTAGTATGAGACCAGATTCATCGATTTGGCTCGTCATTCTCTTCGTACTCCCCACCGATAAAGAGAGGGTGAGGAGGTTTATTGATGGTCTTATTCAGCCGATTCGTCATCAGATGGCTAGAGAGACTGGGAATAAGATATCTTTCCAGGAGGCGGCCAATATGGCCCGAAGAGTTGAGATGGTTCTGTCATAGGGGGTGGTGATGGGTCGGACAAAAGGCCCCGTCATTGAGGCAGATTCAGTGGTACCTCATCTGGAGGTAGAGATTCATATGGTAGAGGCCATCTTCCTAGGACTTTTCAGTTGGCACTCTAGGTTTCTCACGGTGCTTCAGGTGGCCGTGGTTCTCAAATGCAGTATTATGATCAGCAATCCTATAGTGCACCAGCAGCTCCTATCAGTGCACCGCCACTTCAGAGCTTCCAGGGTTGTCAACCCCAGAAGTCAAGGGATTGATTTACATGTGTCTACATGAGGTAAATTTCTAGGTATTGCCCTCGAGCACCGAGTAGCTCTCAACATCAGGGTTCTCATGCCATGGTTTGGGCACCAGTTTTTCCACAGCCCGCCCAGCCAGCTAGGGGTGGGGATAAAGGTGCTAGAGGTAGAGGTAGAGGTCTTAGAGGTAGAGCTCAGGCTGCTAGAGGTGGAGGCCAGCCAGCAGCAGGCCATCCCAGAGATGTAGTTCAGGGTGGTGGGGCCCAACTCTAATGTTATGCTCTTCCAGCCAGGCCCGAGGTTGAGGCTTCCAATGCGGTTATTACAGGTACTGTTATGGTTTGTGATAGAGATGCTTCAGTGTTATTTGATCCAGGGTCTACATACTCATATGTGTCATCTTATTTTGCACCATATTTAGTCTTGCCTAGTGATTCTTTGAGTGCTCCTATTTTTTTGTCTACACCGGTGGGTGATTCTATTGTGGTAGATCGAGTCCATTATTCATGTATAGTAATGATTGGAGGTCTTGAGACTCGGGTAGATTTTCTTCTTCTGGACATGGTTGATTTCGATGTTATATTGGGGATGGACTGGTTATCACCTTATCACGCTATCTTGGACTATTATGCCAAGACTGTGACCTTATCCTTACCGGGTTTACCTCATTTAGAGTGGAGAGGGACTCCTGGTCATTTTACCTGTAGTGTTATCTCCTATGTGAAAGCTCGGCCTATGGTCGAGAAGGGGTGTTTGGACTATTTGGCCTATGTTCGTGGTTCTAGTGCTGAGGTTCCTTCTATTGAGTTTGTGCCCATTGTATGTAAGTTTCCTGAGGTATTCCCTTCAGACCTGCCGGGTATGCCACTCAACAGGGATATTGATTTTTGCATTGATTTAGCTCTAGGCACTCAGCCCATTTCTATTCCGTCGTATCGTATGGCCTCGCCTGAGTTGAAAGAGTTGAAGGAGCAGTTGCAAGACTTGATTGAAAAGGGTTTCATTAGGCCTAGTGTTTTGCCTTGGGGTGCGTCGGTGTTGTTTGTTAAGAAGAAGGATGGGTCGATGAGGATGTGTATAGATTAGCGGCAATTGAATAAGGTTATAATCAAGAATAAGTATCCGCTGTCGAGGATTGATGATTTGTTCGATCAGCTTCAGGGTGCCAAGGTATTTTCAAATATTGACTTGAGATCTGACTACCATTAGTTGAGGATTAGGTCATCCGATGTCCCTAAGACAGCTTTCCGCACTCGGTACGGGCATTATGAGTTCTTGGTGATGTCATTCGGGTTGATAAATGCCCCAGCAGCATTTATGGATTTGATGAATCGAGTGTTCATGCCTTACTTGGATTCATTCGTGATAGTCTTTATTGATGTTCTTTTGATATATTCCCGTAGCCGAGAGGAGCACGAACAACATCTTAAAGTCGTTCTTTAGAGTTTGAGGGATAGTTAGTTGTACGCCAAGTTTTCGAAGTGTGAGTTCAGGTTGAGTTCAGTTGCATTCCTGGGTCATGTGATGTCAGCATAGGGTATTCAAGTTGATCCGAAGAAGGAGGTAGTCAAGAACTGGCCTCGACCAGCATCGGAGTTTCTTGGGTTTGGCATGCTACTATTTTCATCTATCGTAGCCCCGATGACCAGGTTGACCCAGAAGGGTGCCTAATTCAGATGGTTGGATGAGTGTGAGGCGAGCTCTTAGAAGCTCAAGACAACTTTGACTACGACACCGCTATTGGTTTTGCCCATAGGTTCAGGGCCTTAAACAGTTTATTGTGATGCTTCTCGTATTGGGCTTGGTACAGTGTTGATGCAGGATGGCAAGTTCATTGCATATGCTTCGCGACAGTTGATTCATGAGAAGAACTATCCGGTTCAAAATTTGGAGTTGTCAGCCATTGTTCACACATTGAATATTTGGAGGCATTATCTGTATGGCGTGGCATGTGAGGTGTTCATAGATCACAAGAGTCTTCAGTATTTGTTCAAGCAGAAGGAGTTGAATTTGAGGCAGAGGAGGTAGTTGCAGTTGTTGAAAGACTATGATATCACCATCTTATATCACCCGGGAAAGGCCAATGTGGTGGCCGATGCTTTGAGTAGGAAGTCAGCTAGTATGGGCAGTCTCGCTTATATTCCGGTTGGTGAGAGAACATTTGCTTTGGATGTTCATGCTTTGACAATCAGTTCGTGAGGCTGGATGTTTCTGAGCCCAGTCGTGTGTTAGCTTGCACGGTTGCTCGTTCTTGTTTATTGGAGCGTATCTATGATAGGCAGTATGATGATCCTCATTTGTGTATCCTCAGAGACACGGTGCAAAACAGAGGTTCCAAGTAGGTTAACTTAGGTGATGATGGATTTTTGAGATTGTAGGGTCGAGACTCTGTGCCTAAAGTGGATGGACTTCGAGAGTTGATTTTAGAGGAGGCCCATATCTCCAGTTACTCTATTCATCTGAACGCTGGGAAGATGTATTAGGATTTACGAAAGCATTATTGGGGGCGGAGAATGAAGAAGGATATCATTAGATATGTGGATCGATGTTTGAATTGTTAGCAGGTTAAGTACGAGCATCAGAGGCCTGGTGGTTCATTTCAGAGGATTGAGCTTCCCGAGTGGAAGTGGGAGCGGATCACTGTGGATTTTGTTGTTGGACTCCCAAAGACTCGGAAGAAGTTAAACGCGGTATGGGTCATTGTTGATAGGCTGACCAAGTCAGTGCAATTCATTCTTGTGGCAGTCTCTTATTCTTACAAGAGGTTAGCTGAGATCTATATCTGGGAGATTGTTCGTCTTCATGGTGTGCCCGTGTCTATCATTTCAGACCTAGGTACATATTTTACCTCACATTTCTAGACAGTAGTTCAGCGAGAGTTGGGCACGCGGGTTGAGTTGAGCACAGCATTCCATCCTCAGACGGACGGATAGTCCCAGCGGACTATTCAGATTTTGGAGGATATACTCCGAACTTGTGCCATTGACTTTGAGGGCTCATGGGATCAGTTTTTACCTTTAGTGGAGTTTGCCTACAACAACAGCTACTAGTCGAGTATTCAGATGGCTCCTTATAAGGCTTTATATGGTAGATGGTGTCGGTCTCCGGTTAGATGGTTTGAGTCGGGAGAGGCTCGGTTCCTAGGTACGGATCTGGTTCAGGATTCATTGGACAAGGTCAGGATTATTCAGGATAGGCTTCGTACAACTCAATCCAGGCAAAAGAGTTATGCCAACCACAAGGTTTGAGATTTGGTTTTCATGGTCGGTGAGCCGGTATTGCTTTGAGTGTCGCCTATGAAGGGCATGATGAGATTTGGGAAGAGGGCAAGCTTAGCCCTAGTTCATTGGCTCGTTTGAGATTCTTGATCAAATGGGGGAGATGGCTTATAGACTTGCATTACCACCGATATTATCATCCATGCATCCAGTGTTTCATGTGTCCATGCTTCGGAAATATCACGGTGATCCATCCCACGTGTTAGATTTCAGCACTGTCCAGTTGGACAAGGACTTATATTATGAGGAGTAACTGGTAGCTATTCTAGACCAGCAGATTTGTCAATTGAGACTGAAGAGTTATACTTCTGTTCGTGTTCAGTGGAGAGGTCAACCTCCTGAGGCATCGACCTAGGAGTCCTAGTCCGATATGCGAAACCGTTATCCCCATCTTTTCCTTGACTCATGTACTTTCTTATTCTGTCCGTTCGAGGATGAACGGTTGTTTTAGAGGTAGAGAATGATGACCCAAAAGTTCATCACTTGTTTTTAAAATGAATTCTGTATTTTGAGGCCTTAAAACCCTCTTTTAGTATTAATTCGATTTGCGTGCATAGTGGCCGGAAAGCCTATATGTGAAAATCTGTGAAAAATAATAAATTTTGACTATAAAATGAATTAATTTGACTTCGATCAATGTTTTGAGTAAACGGACCCGGACCCAGACCCGTGATTTGAAAGCTCTACGAAAATTATTTTCTGAAATTGTTTATAAGGCTTGGAAATGAATTTTGATTAGAACATATTGGTATTGGGCCCGGATTTTGGTTTTGGCACCCGGTACAAGTCTTATATATGATTTAAGATAATTTTGTGAAGTTTGGTAAGAAACGGAATCCATTTGACGTGATTTGGATCTTAAATGTAAATTTGATGTTTAAAGAAGTTTTGAGAAATTTCATTGATCTTGAGGTTTAATTCGATGTTCATGATGTTATTTTGGTGATTTGAGTACACGAATAAGTCCATAGGATATTTTTGAGGTTGTGTGTATATTTGGTTTGGAACCTCGAGGGCTCGGGTGAGTTTTGGATAGGCCACGGGAGTGGACTTAGGAACTGCAGGCCTGCAGGCTTCGCATTTCCCAACCTCCCTTCGCAATTCCCAGTTCGCATTTCCCAACCTCCCATCGCAATTCCCAGGTTTCGCATTTCCCAACCGCCCTTCGCAATTCCCAGGCTTCGCAATTCCTAAACCCATATTCGCAGTTCCCAATCTTCGCAATTCCCAAGCTTCGCATTCCCAAACCCATGTTCGCAATTCAAAAGCTTCACATTTTACAAACCCGTGTTCCCAATTTCCAAGCCAGCAGAAGTCGGGGTTCGCAATTCGAACCCCTATTCGCTATTCCCATATCAGAGACTTACAATTTTTATACTTAGACGATTTTAAACCCATTTTTCATATTCTCTCAAAACATAAATACCCTTAGGCTATTTTTCAAGGATTTCTTATTCTTCAAATAAATTGCAAGTCGTTTTTAACTAACTTCCTTCAATTCTTAACATCTTTTAACATGATTTCAACTTCAAATCAATGATTTTCATGGGGAAAATTGGGTGTTTTGGATAGAACCTAGGTTTTCGAAAATGGGTATTTGAAGCTCAATTTGAGGTCTGATTTCAAAAAAAATTATATATTTGGGTTCGTGGGGGAATGGGTAATCAGGTTTTGGTTCGAACCTCCGGTTTTGACCATGTGGACCTAGGGGCGATTTTTGACTTTTGGGCAAATATTTGGAAAATTTATTTTCATGTATTCAAATTGATTCATTTAGCATTTATTGGTGTAATTAAGTAACTTGTGACTAGATACAAGCGAATTGGTGGTGTAATGTAGGGGTAAACCTATAGTTGAATCGTGAATTGTATTTGACGCATCGAGGTAAGTGTTTGGTCTAACCTTAGATTGAGGGATTAGAGGTTGTGTCTATTTGCTACGTGTTAATTGAAGAGTACGATGTATAAGCATGGTGACGAGTATCTATACGTCGGTATCAAGCATGCCCATGAGTCTTGTGTTATAAATTGTTATGACTCTGTTGTGGTTTATTGTGCCTTACATGTTATTATCATCATTGTTCCCTTGTCGGGATGTTGTTGAAATATTAATGTTCCCTTGCCGGGAAGTTCTTATATTGCTCTTGTTCCCTTGCTGGGATTCTTAATGATTATTGTTGGATTGTAAATGGGAGTGAGTGGTATGCCTACCACAAGATAATTAAAATGGGAGCGGGTGGTATTCCTACCACAAGATATAATAAAATGGGAGCGGGTGGTACGCCTACCATAAGATAAATGAAATAGGAGCGGGTGGCACGCCTGCCATGAGCTAAATGAAATAGGAGCGGGTGGCACGCCTGCCACGAGCTAAATTAAATGGGAGCGGGTGGCACGCCTGCCATGAGATACATAAAATGGGAGCGGGTGGCATTCCTACCACGAGATACATGAAATGGGATCGGGTTGCACGCCTGGAACGTGATGTGAAAAGAAAGTGAAATCTGCCTGTGTTTTCCTTATCCATGTTAGTTGTTGGATTTGTGGTTCCTTTATAATTCTCTTGATATTTTGTTGTTACCCGTTATTCCTCGAAGCATCTTTCCCCCTCCCATCTTTACTTTCTTATTCTTGTTTACTTTCCGTTGTATGTTATATAACTGAACATGTTTACTTGGTAGTCTGGTCCTAGCCTTATCACTACTTCGCCGAGGTTAGGCTAGGCACTTACCAGCACATGGGGTCAGTTGTGCTGATGCTATACTCTGCACTCTTTTGTGCAGATCCCAGAGATGTTGACTTCGGACAGTAGATCAGTTGGCTAACTTCAGTCCATGCGGAGATCCAAGACCTGCAAGCGTCCACAGGCCCTGGAGTGTCCTCTTTCTTCTATTCCCTGTTTCATTTTCCTTATTTCAAAAATAGTGTACCGTTATTTCTTCAGACTTTATGTATAGTGAATCTTAGACTATTTATGACACTGTGACACCATGTTTTGGGTGGTTAAGGCTTGAGTAATTGTAATAGACATAGATTCCAGATATTTCATTTTATTACTGCCTTCCGCTTAAATCTGAATTTTCGTTGTTATCACGTTATCACCTTATAACTGTTAAAAGGAATTAATTGGATAATAAGGTAAGTAGTTAAAGGTTTGGATTTCCTAGCTCACATTAGTAGGTGCCATTACGACTCCCGAGTGTGAAAAATTAGGGTCGTGACAATGCCTCCATAGTTCAACCCTATAAACCCTCCAAATGCCCCGTTAGATCTTCCCTTCTTTCCAACAGAGATGTACACTCATCTCAATCCCATCTTTATCCCTTGGGAAATCAACCAGGGGAACCAAGAGATGCCAGCCCCCCTCCACCCTCTCTAGTACCCCCACATCAATAACAAGTCGACCTGATACCAGGTCCAGTGGAAGCAAAAATAGAGGAGGATGATGTCCCCCTAAACCTATATTTAGGGCCAACCCTAGAAATATCAAGCCTAGATGGAATAAAAAAAATTTCTCTTCATGGAGAGGCACGAGAAGAGGCATATGCCCAGCTGCTCGTTAGCCCTATACAAGTGCTCGATGGATATCTGTCCTTTATACGACCCAACAGTGGGGAACAAGGAGATGATTTTGTTTCCTTCGATGAGAAGAAATCCTGTCCAAATGGCAGGGATATGGGAGAATGGAGAGATGGCCAACCCTGAAACTAATTTTGCCATGAATCATCCTATAAATTTTATAATATAGAATATTCGGGGAGGGAATAATGAAAATTTCAGAAGAAACTTAAGGGAGATGATTGATACACATCGGTCGTGCATGTGACTTTATTGGAAACGAGGATGGGAAACCATGCAGCCATGCTTAATGAGTTTGGATTTACTGAGATGATTGAAGTTCCATTGGATGGTCAGTCAGGAGGCATGGTAATTTTGTAGAAAGATGATATAATCAATGTTCAAAATGTTGTCCGTAGGAATCAAGAGATCCATGCAACCATAGAGGTAATACCAATACGTAAACCTTGGCTTTTTACTTCTATATATGCTAGTACTTGTATTGACAATAGAAATATCATGTGGTATCACCTAGAAAATATTAGTAATTCTTTTAAAGGTCCTTGGCTAGTAGGTGGTGACTTTAGTGATATTTTAGCTGCTAGTGAAAAATTTGGTGGCAAACATATTAAGTCTCCGAGTCCAGATGGTTTGCACCCCTTCTTTATTCAAAAATATTGGTATCACATAGGACAATCAGTTAGCAATCTTTGTCCTGACATTTCTAACCATCAGGAAATCCCTTCGGAAATTAACAAAACTTTTCTCTACCTCATTCCCAAAATCCACAATGCCAACAATATTAAAAATTTCTGACCTATTGGATTATGCAATACCATCTATAAACTAATCACTAAGATTCTATCCAACCATGTTAAACCTTACCTAGATCAATTGATTAGTCCATATCGGGCTAGTTTTATGAAAAATAGAAGGGCGTCGGATAATGCTATCATCATCCAGGAACTAATTTCTAAGTTTAACAAACTGAAAGGCAAACAGGGCCATATGATTCTTAAAATTGACTTAGAAATGGCTCTTGATTGCTTAGAATGGTCCTTCATTCGGCACACCCTTGATTACTTCAAATTCCAACGCATTTCAACAAGTAATATAGCAATATTAGTCAACGGATATATTACTAATTATTTTCAACCAAGTAGAGGAACTAGACAAGGAGATCCCATCTCTCCCTATATCTTTATCCTCTGCCTAGAAATACTCACTAGATATATAGAACATCAAGTGGACATCAAGAATTGGGAACCTAAATTCTTAGGATACAAATGTCCAAAAATCTCTCATTTATTATTTGCTGACGACCTTATTCTAATGGCTTGACCTATTTTGTCTCTCTCAGGTCAAAGCATCAACACTACTAAATCAAAGTTACTACTCTCCAAAAACTTTGACCATTCTATTATTAGAGATATTACCACTACGTTAGGTATCAAGAGAAGTAACAGTTTTGAATCATACCTAGGCTTCCCAATTTTACACCATAGCCCAAAACCTAGGGACTATCAATTCCTAATCGATAAGATGAGATCTAAACTTGCCTCTTGGAAAATGAAATTCTTTAGTTTAGCAGGAAGAACAACCCTTGCAACATCGTGCCTAAACTTATTCCTCAACCACTACATGCAATACACCCTCCTTCCCAGGAAAACCCTAAAAGAGATTGATAAAGTCCATAGAGACTTCATATGGGGTAGCTCTATAGAAAAAAGGAAAATTCACCTGGTCAACTGGCCTACCATATGCCAACCCAAACCTAATGGTGGCTTAGACATCCACAATGCTCTTAATAATAATCTATGCACCCTAGCTAGCCTAAGTTGGAGACTTCTTACAAATACTTTAATCCCTTTGATCAAGCTTATCATCTCTTACTATTGTAGTAGTTCCTCTCCAGACAGATCTTCCTTCATTTGGAAAATTATTTGCAAAGGTTGGGAAATTTGTTCCAAGGGCATCATATGGTAGCACACATTCAATCCAGTCTTAACCTCTGGGAGACAAATTGGATCCCAAATTTTGGCAATCTTAGGGATCATGTAATAGGCCCCCCTTCCGCTAAGGATACCTTAACTAAAATTAGAGATATGTTTGACGGCTCCAATTGGAATTTAGACAGTTTATCACTTCCCCTGCCTCCGGAATTAATAGCAAGTATCACTAAAGTAAAAATCCATCTTAAGGGTCCCTCAATAGACTTACCTATTTGGTCTCTTACCACTAAGGGGATTTTTACTGCCAAATCGTGGTATACGCTTCTAGAATCTCCTAATAATACTAACCCAGATTTTGACTGGATTTGAAAATTAGATTGTCCCAGTAAAATCAAATATTTTCTGTGGCAATGCTTCCACCATCGAATCCCTTACAGAAAATACCCTTCACGAATTGGGCTAAACATTGACCCTAACTGTATCATCTGTAAGAGTCCTAATGAAGAATCTAGTAAGCATATCTTCCTAGAATGCAAAGCTGTCAACAAATTTTGGGCCTACCTTATAAAACCCCACCACATCAACCAAAAATGGGAAACACTGGCTTATCCTAATAAAGGACCTTAATTACCCTCTTAATCATGCTTTTCTAAATTGGAACAACTTTTTTCCTTTTATCATTGGCACGTTCGGATTAATAGAAACAACAATAACTACAATAACACTACCAACCTGATTAATGGTAATCAAATCATGCAGAGGGCCATAGAATTTAAATTTCTCACGAAAAAAATCTCTATACACCCTCACAAATCACTAATAAACATCAATTGGCATAAACCTCCTAGGGGATGGTTCAAACTGAATGTTGATGCTAGTTTTCATAGCTATAACCAAAATTGTGGTCTAGGTGGTGTTTTCAGAAATGCAAGTGGTAGTTGGGTGGTACGTTTTACAAAATCAACCCATGCAAAAGGCTCACTAGCAGTAGAATGGAAAGCTCTACGAGAAGTTCTAAGGACAACAAAGGAGTGGAAACTCCTCCCTCTTGAAATAGAGACAGACTGCTCAGAGGTAATCCAGGCTTTACAGGTGGGTAACATATTATTTAATAAATTTATTAATAATTGCAGGTCGTTAATGCACTAGCAGAAGGTTAATCTCCAACACACTTTCAAGTGGGGGAATAGGATTGCTCATCAACTAGCAAAAAGGATCCTAGGAAAAATAACCAAGTTTTTGGAGCAGCTAGAAGAAGTAACGCTCAGAAGATCAGTAAAAAAAGTTTTTGGCGTACCACCTAGTGATGTAATAGATTTTATGGAAAGTGATAGACTAGAAACTACTAATCATGAAAAGCTACTATGTAATGAAGCTTGCCAAGTGTTAGCAAGCTTAGGGAACCAATGTGTCCTTCGTGATGCATAAACTGTTAATCATGTACTAGACGTTCCTTAGTTATTAATATATATATATATATATATATATATATATATATATATATATATATTAATAACTAAGGAACGTCTAGTATATATTTCCTGTTTGCTCAAGAAAAATAACTCCATTCATTTTCTTGGATATTCAATAAACATGCACCTATCCATTTTTAGTTCCAACTTACATTCTCTTTCAGGACATATGCAGGACAATCCAATATCCGAACATGCCACGAACTGAGCTTACATTCAGTCCACTGTTCTATAGATGTCCCAGGTACTAACTTAGAAGGAACTAAATTCATAATGTAATTTGTAGTTTCTAAGAAATATTCCAAAAATAAATAAGGCAATCTGAATAACACGTCATTAATCTATCCATGTCCAAAAGAGACATATTTCTTATTTCTACCACACCACTCTATTATGGAGTTTACGATGTAGTCAATTGAGATGTAATCCCTTATTCTGATAAGTAACAAAAGAACTCTTTAGATAGGTGCTCGCTACTACAATCAAATTGCAGTAACTTAATATATTTTCTTGGTGCTTCTCCATTTCAAGTCTTAAAATTTTGATTTACTTAATTCATTAAGACTTACGGTGCATCAAATAAATATATTAATATTTTGATTAATCATTTATGAACGTCACAAAAATACTCAAAACTATCTCTCACCAGTATGTTCATTTAACCATACAAATCAGAAGGAATTCATTCTAGCTTATCAATAGCTTTATTTCCTTTTGAAGGGAAACAACCTTTAGTCAAATTTCCTTCCAAACAGGATCTACAAGTTGGTAGTGCCTCTACTTTCAATGAACCTTAAGGTCCATCCTTGACCAACTTGAAATCCTATCTAGATTAATATGACTTAGACAAAAGTGCACAGATAAGTTTTACTCAATTTTGAAGAACATATTCTCTTATGAGGTAGACTATTATTGTTCCGTTCATGAGAGACATTAATACAAAATAACAAGGTCATGCATTCATGTACCACAAGAGATAAAATATTTATCAAGCTCAACAACTCAAGAGTTATTCAAAAAATAAAATAAATATCCATCTCTTATTTTGCCCAAAAAACGGAATTAACTTCCTTCTAACAAAAAGTACATATATTGCATCCTTTAAATTAATGTATTATGACTAAAAAAAATTGTAACAAGTAATACGACAAATTACATAAAGTCATTGTGGAGTTGAGAAAAAAACATTAAATAGATCATAATAAGTCAAAATACTGAATACTAAAATTCAGACTGCATTAAATATTTATATACATACATGCATCTCGAATAATAAGTTTTGATGGGAAAAGAATCATTCATGCAAAGTATATTATATAATACAAGAATTATACAATCCAAAAATAAATAGAACCAACTCAGATGGTGTCACGACCTAAACCCGGACCTGGTCGTGATAGCGCTTCTCGTGGGGACAAGGCCAGCCAACTAAACCCAGTTTATCTTTTCAAAATAGTTAAAACAGTTCATAAGCAGTTTAAATATGACTTATTAATATTAATTAGAGGAAATTCAACCCGACACGGCCCTAATCGGGGTGTCACAAGTTACGAGCAACTATTAAAATATGAACACAACTACAAGGTCTGAAATATACAGAATAGAACAAGGAACGAAAAGGGAGAAAAGCAGTGCCGCGAATGCTGGCAGTCACCTCACTAAACTCCGATAACTGTGCCTCCGATCAGCCAAAACCCACTATCGGGTGAACAAATAACTGCATCTGCACACGAGGTGCAGGGAGTAAAGTGAGTACTCCAACTCAGTAAGTAACAAGGGTAAATAACAACTGAGCAGTAAGAAATCACGTAAAGCAAACCATCATGCTATATAGGGGCAGTGTAAAGCTCTTAAGAGAAACAGTGAAGCCGTGAAATATTTAGAAAATATCTTAGCTCACTTTAAAACCTCTTTTAAAAATAATCTTTTTCAGCGGTAATGCAAATAAATGCCAAAACAAATAGTGCAGATAAGCACAAAATTCCGCCCCGCGGCACAACACTCAGTTATCAAGGAATGACAGGGTATCAGGTCTATATTGCAAGAAGTAGCACAAAACAACAGATAATAGCAGACAAATAAGATAATGTAAACACATCAAACAGTACCGGTACCGTTGTAGCATGCTGCCTGCTCCACATATCGCTGCGGCGTGCAGCCCGATCCATTTATCGTCAACGGCGCTCACTGGGGGTATGCAGACTCCGGGAGTGGATTCTTACGATCCAAGCGAAATATCAAGCAATCACGTGCCATCAACTTTAGGCCCTCGGCCTCATATCAAATCAGTATCTCACTACTGCAACGTGCAACGTGCAGCGTGCAGCGTGCAGCCCGATCCAAAAGTATCCTCACAATACAGGCCTTCGGCCTTACTCAATCAAAATTACGTAAGCCACTGGGGCAATAGTAAAACATGATATTCAGCCCAAATACTGTTAGAAATATCATTTCAAGTGTTAAAGTAAAATAAACTTGGCTGAGTCTTAATAATAGTGGAAAATACATGACAGAGTTCAAGTATAAAATCAAAATAGTGAGGAAATATCAACAATAAACCCCAAAGGGTTCAAATAGCTAGCACGAAGCTCAAATATGACAATCAGCCCAAATTATGATGATGTCAAGTAAATTTCAGTCAAATACGCAGTAAATTCATTAATCGGGACGGATCAAGTCACAATCCCGGACGGTGCTCTACCCCATGCTCTCTATCCGGCGTGCAAGTCACCTCAATATAGCACTACGATGTGCAAATACGGAGTTTCAAACCCTTAAAATATCCTTTACAATCATTACTCACCTCGAACCGGCAATATCTCTAGCTCGCTATGCCCTTGCCTCTCAAGTCGGCCTCCTCGCATGTCGAATCTGACCAAAACCACAACGAATACGTCACAATATACCCAAGGAACAATACCCAATCGAAAATAATAAAAAAATATTTAAAATACCGAAATTGTCAAAGCTTGAGCCTCGGGCCCACTTCTCGAAATTCAGAAAAGTTTACATCAACGGGTTCCTTATCTCGCCGCGAGTCTATACATATGAATAATAACAAAATCGGAGTCCAAATGACCCCACAAATCCCAATTTTTGCTCTCTTAAGTTTCAAGCCCTAAACCACCATTTTTGCCCATATTTTTTCTTACATTTTTAGTCCAAATCCATGTATTAATACCATAAAAACGTGTTTTATGTCCAACAATCCATACCTTCTCGAAACCCCTTGAAATCCCTCTTCAAAATCGCCCACAATTCTTCAAGTCCGAGTTAAAAATGAGGAACCCTTCAAAAATTCACGAAGATAAATTAAATACCTTTGCCCAGACCTTTCCGCTTCTGCAGTTGAACAACCGCTTCCGCGATACCGCTTATGCGTCAAAATATCTGTTCCTGCGGAAAATCACTAAAGGGACCAAACGCTTCTGCGGCCCATTTCCGCATCTACGGTTTCCGTTTTTGTGGACCCAGCTCTGGCGGAAAATTCCCTAAGGCCCAACTTCGCTTATGCGATAAAAATCCCACATCTGCGGCTTCGCAGATGCGGCCACTCGTCCGCTCCTGCGGAAACAAGCGCCCAGGCCAAAACTCGCTTCTGCGGCCTCTCTTTCGCACATGCAATCTCGCTTTTGCAATCCAAATTCCGCAAAAGCGGAAATACTAGAAGCAACAACACTTTTCCCTTTTCACAAGTTCAAAACTTCCCGTTAACCATCCGAAATCACCCCGAGGCCCCCGGGACCACATCCAAAAGCACCAACACCTCCCATAACATCATCCGAACTTGTTCCAATCATTAAAAAGCCTCAAACAACACCAAAACCATCAAATTATATCGAATTCAAGCCTAAGTTCTTCAAAAATTTCTAGAGCACGCATTCAATCAAAAACCCAACCAAATCACCTCCGAATAACCTGAAATTTTGCACACACATCCCAAATCGCATAACGAAGCTACAGCAACTCTCGGAATTCCATTCTGACCCTCGGATCAAAATCTCACCATCCATCGGAAATTGCCAAAATACTAACTTCACCAATTCAATCTTATTTCTACACCGGACCTCCAAAATCACTTCCGATCACACTCCTAAGACAAGAATCATCCCTCGAAGTTAACCGAATCATCGGAATTCATATCCGAGCTTTCTAACACATAAGTCAACATCCGGTTGACTTTTCCAAATTAAACCTTCCTTAAAGAGACTAAGTGTCTCATTTTCTTCTAAAATCAATCCAAGCCAACTCGATCACACAAGACACTGATAATGAAGTATAAAGAAGAATAAAATGGGGAAACGAAGCGGTAACCCATGAGATAACGAGTCGGGTCGTTACATCCTCCCCAACTTAAACAAATGCTTGTCCTCGAGCGTGCCTAGAGTTGTTCTAGAAGCCAACCAATAGCTGAATAACTTTACCATGCATATACCCGAGGGTGATCCCACATCACCCTATCCCATATAGGTCCGGTAACACCGTTTAACTAACATTACACAATCCAATCTAGCCTTTAAACCAATAGAACCACATTTTCACTTCTGAAACCATCAATATATCAAAACCTCACATCTATACTTTGATTAAACCCGAACTAGCTGTAGTAACCCATGCCTGCAATCTCAAGTGCAATTATCCGATATACCATGTAATTCAAACACATGTAGCGATAACTTCCATTCACAACAGTTGCACACAACACTAGATTACCGGTAGAAACCTCTTATCAACTAAAGTCTCGTTCCAACGCTCCCATATACTGCCAATGATAACGAAACACGCAATAAACCATAACCATCTCTCAGATCAGTCATCCATAAGGTTATTTCTCCTTTGGCAAGGACCATAGCAAATTTCTGAACCGAACCTCGATATTTACCCATCAAACATGCTGAAATCGAATCTGTTTGCATTCACTGCAAGCCCCTAACGATCTCATCTACTCCAAGACAATTACTCTAGTGACATGACACATGAAGACAGGCTAGGGCCACAACTTGCGCAGTCCGTGCACCAATAAGCAACAATCCGAACATACTCGCCTCATGAAACTGACTCGAACGAAAGAGTCGTAACGCAAGCTCACCAATATCATCACATCACATGGCTGAGAACCCGTCTCACATCATAGAAATAGAATACACAAATTTGACCCGCAAGGTCATATTTCCACACAGCTTTGTTGCAACGTGCGATCCTATCCAAATACTGCACCACATAAGATACCTCAAGTAACTATGCTCGAAATCCACAACCATGCTCATTTGAGGCCAGGAACCAAAGAAAATCGTTACACCCACAGTGAAACAAATAACATACACCACACAAACCTGATAGAACATAACCGGTACGTCATTCACCGAGCAACTCCCAATTAATCTTCCGGCTTGACTTCCACTATGAACCCCAATGGAACCGCACCATATGTTCCCATAACCAATAAATCATAATGTCTCGCAGCACAAAAAGCAACTCATAGATCTCCCCAGATCACTAACAAGCTCACTAACAGTCGAATCAACCTATCCCTCAACAATACAATTCAGGGCCAACCAAGCCGACTCAAGCTACAACATACATCCACATTGACCTGCCAACGAACTCATCATCAAGGAAGCCTGAAGTTGCTCCTTCCACTACTACAGCTCCTACCGGAGCAATACGACATGGTGCCCGGCACCAATTCCATACCGAAATCCACAACCTTGCCCAGTGACATGCCCGGCCACAAGAAATGCATCCGAAAAGTCCCTCAACTCCGGAACTAAATTAATGGTAGAAACCTCTGCACTGACATCCATCACGAAGGCCCAATTAAGAAAAGCAACCCTTCCCAGCCATCCGCTGGTCTTTGAAATATAAACCACTCTGCTAGAACATAATCCGACACACCTCGCCACTCAACTCGTGGCATTTCTGGCATAGCCCATAGCACAATAGTCTAGAATAACCCAACACTGAGACAACCAGTCTACACCCCAATATCATATCCAAAATCTAACTTACCAAGCAAAGAAAGATCCACTCGGGCCTCCAAATTCTCGGTAGTTGCTAAACAGTGCCAACACACATGATCTACAACCACATCATAACCTGTATATGAGAACTTCTATCTCCACATCCACACGGCACATGAATCATCATATCCGATCCCAATTTTGCCGTTCGAACACGTGCACACCTTTAATACCAAATAATTCCATGATAAATACTCTAAAATTTTCCTATTTCACCAAACAAACCCGAATACCACCAGTCGATCCCACCAGAAAGTGCCGCAATACCACCGAAGTATCATCAGTTTAATCACATTACCCTTTTTTTCCGGGACATATACTCTTGTCAAATCACTTCCAATTAGCAGTACCATTTCCTGGATTATCTGAGGCTACCCGTTGCCTAAGAGTTTTATGAACTTCCTTTTAGAACTGAACTGTAACCTAGCACATGCCAGTCTCGATCCTCTACAAAATACCGCATATACCATACCATCAAAGGATAATATGAAAACTTTTATCTCCATTCCGAGCCACAGACATCAACGCGCTCTACTACTGAAGAACTTCCATTGATCCCATCTAGAAGGAAAGTCCATACACATCCCATACTCTACATGCCCAGAGAAAATATACATCTCCAAACCACGGTAAAACCATCAAGAACTCTCCGAATTCCCTTTGCACAAATCAGACCTGCCAGGACTGAATCCTTCTAACTCGACCAAGCTAAGCAAGTCATCAAAACCCAAGAGCATTGCTGCAAAATACATGTAAGGGCTCATTACCTCGAACATGCACAAGGAGTTAATCATATCCACCATACTGGTTCGGTCTACTTTCAAGCTATTCCATCCATCTAATTTCCTTTCTGGTTCATTTTCCACTTAATATTCCCTCTTGATGTAGCACCATAGTTCCTCAATCCAGGCTCACTACACGAGACCCAAGCACAAGACCACACTATCTAAAACCCAGAAGCCACTGAATACTCTCTCAAATATTCCCACAAACATCACATTCCAAAATACTTTACTCTGAAGAACTTCCTGTGAATCTAAATCAGTTACCTTTACTTTCCTGATACTGATACATTGAATCCCATAATTAACATAAAAATACCAGAAGTCTTGACCTCTTTCAGTGAAAATACAGTCTCTAACCACATGCACAACCTTAAGATACCCGATTGTTCCCTGTAGAATCTTGAACACATTAGAACCATTCTCGAAAGTCATTCACTCTTATTCAAACTGCAAATTACCTGACCTAACGAACAGAACCACTCATGCCTCATTGGCACTCCGACACCGCAAAATGAGATCCTCATCCCAATACAACCAAGCAACTTTCTGCTCTATGCACCGAGCATGATTTACCAACAACAACTCTAGACATTCTGTGATTTCCATACCATATGAAGAATAATATAACCTTTAACTATATTTTCCTTTTCTCGAGCCAAGCTAATTCACTCGCACGCCTCAAACTGGAATTAGCATAGCACCTAACCGTGCAATCAACTTCTCACAGCAGACTCCCCCACTTGGGTCGAAGCCATAGATCATGATACACTGAATAACTCATAACATTTTTTACTCTATTGATGCCACAATCATTTAAACCGTAGTGAGATTAAACTCAAATCATTTATAGGTTTTTGAAAACACAAATCACCTAGTACTGTAAATCTTCTACAAATCTCACATTCATCCCCGCAATAGTTAAGCCCACTCTCTTAAGCGACCCAAAATTTCAAATTTCAACACGTACTTTTCACTTACACATGAGATCTTCAAACATACACGTAAGGATCACACCACCTGCTTCGCCTCAATCTAACATTTCTGCATACCTTTCACCGTCATACACATTACAGTCATTTAATCTTCCTAGGTCTGAACTCATATCGCCACATGAAATGCACTTCACTCCCCAACTAGGAGACACGAAACAATTCTGCACGCGCCCATAACTCGGCTACACATCAAATCACAATAGAAATCAAACACTTAATAGTTCATCTATTATCTAGCAGACTTCCTCGTCACTACCAAGTCATATAAATACATCTCGTAGTGCTAACATACTCATCACATAGCTATCCAACCGCCATTCCTGCTAATAGGGACAATACCAAACGTATAAGTTCAAAATACTTTTTCACACAATCAGCACCTTGGTGCTCAAGCCATAGGCAAAGATCCGGCCTCAAGTCCTCCAGATAGGCCCAACATCAAACTCACAGAGATCACATCTCACCCCTTGATCGAGAAATCACAAGCCATCAAGGCACATCAGATACTGAGCGCTCATGCGCGCATACGAATGCGTGGAAGGAATTTCAAGAGTTTCTTTTCAAGCTGAATCAAGGGCGCATGATAAAAGTTCAAGAATGTGAAGTTTTCCTAAAGGTTCTGCAGCCTCTCGATGATAAATACAGACGTCTTCGTGCCGATTCACGAGACTCTACTAAACCTGCTCATGACTCGTGAGACCTAGTAACATGGGCTCTGATACCAATTTGTCATGACCCAAACCCGGACACGGTCGTGATGGCACCTCTCGTGGGAATAAGGCTAGCCAGCTAAACCCAATTTATCCTTTCAAAACAGTTAAAATAGCTCATAAGCAGTTTAAATATGACTTATTAATATTAATTAGCAAAAATTCAACCCGACACAGCCCTAATCGGGGTGTCACAAGTCACGAGCAACCATTAGAATATGAACACAACTACAAGGTCTAAAAGAATAGGAGAAGGAACGAAAGGGAGAAAAGCGGTGCAGCGAACGCTGGCAGTCACCTCACTAAACTCCGATAACTCTACCTCCGATCAGACAAAACCCGCTACCGGGTGAAAAAATAACTGCATCTTCACGCGAGGTGCAGGGGGTAAAGTGAGTACTCCAACTCTGTGAGTAATAAGGGTAAATAACAACTGAGCAATAAGAAATCATGTAAAGCAAATCATCATGCTATATAGGGGCAGTGTAAAACTCTTGAGAGAAACAGTGAAGCCGTGAAATATTTATAAAATATCTTAGCTCAATTTAAAACCTCTTTTAAAAATAATCTTTTTCAGCGGTAACGCAAATGAGTGCAAAAAAAAATAGTGCAGATAAGCACAGAATTTCGCCCCGCAGGCACAACACTCAGTTATCAAGGAATGCCAGAGTATCAGATCTATATTGCAAGAAGTAGCACAAAACAACAGATAATAGCAGACAAATAAGATAATGCAAACACATCAAACAATACCGGTACCGCTGTGCAGCCCGCTCCATATATCGCTGCAGCGTGCAGCCCGATCCATTTATCGTCGACGGCGCTCACTAGGGGTGTGCAAACTCCGGGAGGGGCCCTTTACGACCCAAGTGCAATATCAAGCCATCTCGTGGCATCAAATTTTGGCCCTCTGCCTCATATCAAATCAGTATCTCACTGCTGCGATGTGCAGCCCGATTCTAAAGTATCCTCACAATACAGGTCCTAGGCCTTACTCAGTCAAAATCATGTAAGTCACTAGGGCAACAGTAAAACATGATGCTCAGCCCAAATACTGTTAAAAATATCATTTCAAGTGTTAAAGTAAAATAAACTTGGTTGAGTCTTAAAAACAGTGGAAAATACATGACTAATTTCAAGTATAAAATCAAAATAGTGATAAAATATCAACAACAATCCCTGAAGGGTTCAACTAGCTGGAACAAAGCCCAAATATGACAATCAGCCCAAATTATGATGATGACAAGTAAATTTCAATCAAACACGTAGTAAATTCATTAATCGAGACAGACCAATTCATAATCCCAAACGGTGCTCTACCCCGCGCTCGTTATCCGGCGTGCAAGTCACTTCAATATAGAACTACGATGTGCAAATACGGGGTTTCAAACCCCCAAAATATCATTTACAATCATTACTCACCTTGAACCGGCAATATCACTAGCTCGCTATGCCCTTGCTTCTCAAATCGGGCTCCTCGCATGTCGAATCTGACCAAAACCACAATGAATACATCACAATATACCCAAGGAACAATACCCAATCAAAAACAATCGAAAAATCTTAAAAATTCCAAAATTGGCAAAACCCGAGCCCCGGGCCCACTTCTTGAAATTTAGAAAATTTTACATCAGCTGGTTCTTTATCTCTCCACGAGTCTATACATATGAAGAATACCCAAATCGGAGTCCAAATGGCCTCACAAATCCCAATTATTACTCTCTTAAGTTTCAAACCCTAACTCCCCATTTTTGCCCATAATATTTCTTAGATTTTTAGTCCAAATCCATGTATTAACACCATAAAATTGTATTTTAAGTCCAAGAATCCATAACTTATCGAAACCCCTTGAAATCCCTCTTTAAAATCGCCCACAATTCTCCAAGTCCGAGTTAAAAATGTGGAACCCGTCAAAAATTTGCCAAGATGAATTAAATACATCTGCCCAGACCTTTCCGCTTCCGCGATACCGCTTATGTGGAAAAATATCCACTTTTGTGTAAAATCACTAAATGGACCAACCGCTTCTGCAGTCCATTTCCACATCTGCAGTTTCCGCTTCTGCGAAAAATTCCCTAAGGCCCAACTTCGCTTCTGCGATAAAAATCCCGCATATGCGGCTTTGCAGATGCAGCTACTCGTCCGCTCCTGTGGAAACAGACGCCCAGGCCAAAACTCACTTCTGCGGTCTCTCTTTCGTACATGCGACCTCGCTTCTGCGGTCCAAATTCCGCAAAAGCGGAAATACCAGAAGCAGCAACACTTTTCCCTTTTCACAAGTTCAAAACTTCCCGTTAACCATCCGAAGTCACCGAGGCCCCTGGGACCTCATCCAAAAGCACCAACACCTCCCATAACATCATCCGAACTTTTTCCAATCATTAAAACACCTCAAACAACACCAAAACCATTAAATTACATTGAATTCAAGCCTAAGTTCTTCAAAACTTTGGAAACACACATCCGATCAAAAACCCAACCATATCACCTCTGAATAACCTGAAATTTTGCACACACATCCCAAATCACATAACGAAGCTACAGCGACTCTCGGAATTCCATTCCGACCCTCGGATCAAAATCTCACCTATCCACCGAAAATCGCCAAAATACTAACTTCGCCAGTTCAAGCCTAATTCTACACCGGACCTCCAAAATCACTTCCGATCACACTCCTAAGTCACGAATAGTCCCCCGAAGCTAATCAAATCATCGGAATTCATATCCGATCTTTCTAACACATAAATCAACATCCGGTTGACTTTTTCAAACTAAACCTTCCTTAAAGAGACTAAGTGTCTCATTTTCTTCCAAAATCAATCCAAGCCAACTCGATCACACAAGACACTGATAATGAAGCATAAAGAAGCTAAAAATGGGGAAAACGGAGCGGTAACCCATGAGGCGACGGGTCGTGTCGTCACAGATGAAGAGTATACTATTATTTTCAGTCAATTATATATAACCTTTTAGTACAAAAATTTTAAACACACTGTACATATATGTCATGCATCTTGAATAGCAATTTCGATGGGAAAAGAACTACTTATGCAATATACATATGTAATGCCAGATTATTCACTCCAATAATTAAAATAGACCCAACTCAGATGGAGAGTATACTGTTAATTTAAGTCAAGCGAACATCATTTTTAATAGCTCTAGTACCATTGATCCAACATGCATACTTAGATGGAGAGTAAGTACATGATATCAATTACTAGTATTTCACCTACTGAGCTTATAATAAATTTATTCAATATGGAGGAAGACCTAAAGTCAACTCGTAAATTTATTACTCACTTGCAATTAACAGTGGAAGACCATAGAAATATATTTCTATCACCACTTAAGCATGATTGTATTTTAGTTACAAAATTGATTCAACCTTTTAAACTAAGATGGAGAGTTAATACAGGTTATAAATAACTAGTAACTATAGCCAGTGAGTTCATAATAAATTTATCCGATATGGACGAAGACCTAATGTCAATGCATAAATTTAATATCTCACTATAAATAAAAAATGTAGACCATAGGGGTTTATTCCTGTCACCACTTTATCACAATCACGAACTTTTCTCTCAGGATTAAGTTCCATAATTTAAAAAAATGCTCAATACCCTATTTAAACAGTCTTAAAATGCTAACATTAACGTTTTTCACTGCAAAGAAGTGAGTATTATTTACTGGGCTATTTCTGATAAATCTACCAAATTTCAGATCAATCGGAGATCGTTAAAATCAAAATCTCCAAAAATTGCGATCAAATTTGGAAAATTACCATTTTAAGCATTTTTAAAGAATTTAAAATATGACCTACATTCTTATCATATACCAACTCATGTCAAATTAACATGTGTTATCATGTTCCAGATTAGACACAAATAAAATGATAGAAAGAATGACTTTTCGTATGTAAATCACATTTTAATCCGCCAAATATTCAAAAAACTCATCTAAGCGATCCCGAATAGTCAAAATACGATGTGATGCACTGAAAAGCAGTGATTTCTTCTTAAATGATCATTTTCGATGAGCCTACCGAATTTCAGGTCATTCGGAGATCGTGAAATTCACGATCGCCAAAATTAGACCAAATTCGAATAAATTATTTTTTGTGTATTTAGGATTAAATCCATGTGATTTGAATTCTTGCTATATATCATATAAAGTTAAATCATCATGTTTAAGATTTATCACAAATATAGCCAATATATAAGGAATAATTTTTTATATTTATAACAAATTCAATGTAATAAACTGCTTGAAAACCCATCTAAACGACCTCATGCTAAAAATAGCATGATTCACTGCATAGCAGTGAGTTTTTCTCACTAGATCGTTTTCGATGAATCAACCAAGTTTCAGGTCAATCGGAGTTTGTCAAATTCATGACCACCAACCTATAACCAAACTCGGAGAATAACCGTTTTAAGCAGTTTCATGGATTAAAATAAATATGATATTGATTTTCATTTACCTTATAATTATACTATGAGCTCAAAGCATATATTATGTTCTTCCTATTTCTAGGATACATAATGTCTCCTTTTACAATAAATTAACCTTTTATTAAATACACAAGAATCTAAGATATTATGTTTTTTCCTATTCGGCGAAAACCCCAATATCTCTTCTCATGGGTGGAGTTAGTCTCACTAGTACCCAAAGATAAAACTCTTTTCCTAGTTAGGAACCTCCACCACTAATGTAGATTTATCAAGGATAATTTTCACATGGTACAATAATCAGATTTTCGTGACTCAAATAAATAGACCATTTTGTGGATCCTACTTATTAATCATAATGCTTAATCCATGAATAGACACAATTTCACATGTACAAATTTATTAAGAATTTTTCATGAGTTCAAATAAACAAACGACTTTAGTCTGAACTATTTATTACTCACAAAATTCTCAATTTACAAGTGAACATACATGTAGCTCATAAAATTATTTTATGGCAGATTATAAACCACACCTTAAAAGTCATGCCAATAATATAAAACGCATACAAAATATTGTCATATTTCACTTAATTACAACCTCCAACCAGAGAACAAAATTTTTCATCAAAAATCCAAGACTAGTAATCACGTAGGGCATGAAAACATAAACTAAAATTTGAGAAATTTTTTATGCACAAATATGCTAAATGCTCCAATCATTAGTCATTCAGGATATCAAACAGAGGATTTCATTTTCTTACAAAATAATTATATCATCACACAATATCAATTATACCTTGTAAGACCTAGTCAATAAAATCCTACACCTCTATTATTGAATTTAATACAACAACACGTTTATATACTAATACCCAATGTGTAAACCTATTATATGACTAATATTTAATCATAGAGACCATGATGAGTCACCCCATCACCATTGAATTAAAAATGGATTAAAATTATTAATTTTCAAAAAATTGAAAAACGTCCAAAATACAGTCCAAACGACCTTAAAATACCGAAAAACCCCATGATTCACCGCTAAAGCAGAGAGTTTTTCTCACCACATCGTTTTCGATGGACCCACCAAATTTCAGCTCAATCGGAGTCCGTCAAGTTCGCTGACCTCCGAAAATACCGGCAATTCGGTCAAAATTAGGTTTTGCATTTTTTTAAGGTTTACCAAAAAAATATCCAGATCATCCCAATCAAATATCCATAAAAAATAGATATCTCATGATTACAAGAATAATTCAAATTTTTTGCACAGTTAATTCATAAAACAGCGGTGCAGATTTTTTTAGAAAACTACATATACATGTAATTCAAAAATGCACATAAACACGATATTGTTGTTTTATGAAAAACTCAGTTATTTAATTAGATGTGAGTGGGCTCTGATACCAATTGATGGGTTATAGTAAGCAGCGGAAGCAATCCCAATATCAAAATCACATGTAATCTAGACAACTAGCATAAACGGAATTTCACGGGTTACCTCTTGAAGCGTGAAAAAATCTCTTCTATCACGTGAGCCTTCAATTCCATAACTTTTCAATGGTATCTCCATCACCCGCGCAATTGTGATCTATTGTGTTACCCAAATAATACCGAAAATAGTAATTTCGTGTGGGCAAAATTTCTAAGAAAAAGGCTGAAAATTTTGGCCACTATGACTACTCCCTCTAGGTGAAAAACCTTATGTATTTATTGCATAAGTTTTAAGGGTTAAAACCTTTTTCCAAAACCCGTTAGGTTTTCCTTTCCACCAGAAAAATGATTCCTTTATTTCCTATTATTTAGGCACAACAGAGACCACAAGATTTAATTAACAAGGCTCCAATTATTGAATTAATTTTTAATTTTTGAAATTAATATCTACCATAATTAATTACGAATTATTCCACTAAAAATTCGTAATTGCACTCCTTATTCAATTTCGAAATTCATCCATTAAATCTTATTTAACTCCTCATGTTAAGATTCAGATACTAATCAATTAAATTAAATTACTGACGATTTAATTTATTGATTATTCCTTTAGACTTTCGCTTAACTTATTTCATGTGTCGGATACAAAATTCACCGGCCGTGTTTACACATGAAAACTTATAAGCTTTCATAAAGGTGTATCATCAATCTCTTAACCGAGACATGGATTCCATCAATTAACTATTACTTCGCCAATGTACATTATTATTATCCAATTTACCAGGCATATTGACTCACGAAAGAATCTCGCCTTTTAATAAATCAAAACAATAATAATATACACAGCTAATAATAATTATATCAAGATTAAGAGTATAAGTACATTTAATGGCTTACAAAATTTATTTTATTAAGTCAGTACAAAATACTTATCTCTACTTGGTCCATTCAATACATACAAAATGTATTAGCACAAAAAGTTTGAATTAAACTATTTTCATAATCAAGATAAATTATATTTAATCTTGTGCTACAATCATGTCTGATGGTTTGTCCAATTCCATCATTAGATTGTGAACTCAAACTTTATACTTGTAAGAACTGATGATTTAATCTTCCGTGTATAAGCTAAACTCTATACATTAAATCATCTACTATATAAGCAAAGGACACCGACTAATATATGATCTATTAAAACTTTATTAAAATTGAATGAATAATATTATTATAATAAATACTATATCTAAATTAAATTTATGATTAATAGTATATATCCCAACAAATAGAGGAGGAAAATATAGCCGCAATATTCCAGAGAGTGGACCATATGTATAATTCAAGAATTGGATTAGGCCAAATACATAGCTGGGCCCTTAAACTTGGCCTTTTTTGTCACTTGGGCACTTAAACATAGAGCTGTTCCTATCAGACCCTTCAACTAAATCACATATGTGCCAGTTAGACACTTTGTAGACCATCTGAGAAAAACTTTTATAAAAATTATTGGATATGTAATTAGTTGCAGTTGTGTATTTGATAGCTTTTAAGGCTTTCGTCTTTGCTTATGAAATAGATGCATTTGTATATCTGACAGATTTGCTCTTTTGCTGAAGTACTATTTTTGTTAAAA
>MU744052.1:333261-344991 GCA_026770625.1 Nicotiana glauca | reverse complement strand
TTGTTAATGTCAAAATGCAACTTCTATCAACCACTTGTGTGTTCTAGTTTGTAAAGTTTTATTCTAGTAGCTTACTAGTGCCGTAAAGTTTCATAAGCACTCAATTATGTCACTACAAAGTGCTTATAAAAATTTTCATGGTATCTCCTATAATCGTACTTTAGTGCCGTAAAGTTTCATAAGTAAAGAAGAAAGCCATAAAAGCTATCAAATATACAACTGCAGCTAATTACATATCCAATAATTTTTATAAAAGTTTTTCTAAGATGGTCTACAAAGTGTCTAATTGGCATATATGTGATTTAGTTGAAGGGTCTAATAGGAACAACTCTATGTTTAAGTGCCCAAGTGACAAAAAAAGTCAAGTTTAAGGGCCCAGTTATGTATTTGGCCATTGGATTATATATAAACAATAGTATTATTCCACTGTGTAGTACGATATGGATGGCATCACCAACACAGTTCAGTCGTATTAACAAAAGTCTTTAACACAACATGTAGGGTGTTCACGGTTTGGTTCGGTGGGTTTTTGATTAAAACCAAAATCAAACCAATTTAATTAATTTTTAAAATTTTAAAACTAAAACCAAATCAAATTAAATACAAATCATTGGTTTGATTGTTGCTGGTTTGGTTCGGTTTGGTTCGAGTTTTCGGTTCTTAGTAAATTAATAATAATTCGATAATATTAAACAACGTCAGACAACAATCTGAAAATAATTTGAAAAATTTATGCTTTTTATATATTTCTTTGAGAACTAAAAGTTTATTTACATGTTTATATGAAAAAGAATGAACAAAAAACAAACTAAAAGTTTGCTTTTTCAAGCTTTAACCATTGTTGTCTTGCAATTTGAACGTGCTTTATTTACTCTTGTGGTAGTTTTTTTTAACTCTTCTTTTAGGCAAAAGTATGTGCTGAGGGTTAGATAATTAAAGTCTATTAACGAAAAGAAAATTGGTCGAATTCTATTGTTTTGGACTTAGGCAATCTTTTAAGATATAACAGGATAAACCAAAATTCAAAATAAAATTTAAAATTATTAACAAAAAAATATTATTGAATATAAATAATTATTGAATTTTGTATATAATTAATCGGTTTGGTTCGATTTATTTTTTGACTTTTTAAAATAGAACCAAAACCAAATCAAATATTATCGGTTTTTAAAATTTAAATCCAAAACCAATCCAAATCGAAAAAAATATTGGTTTACTTATTCGGTTTGGTTCGATTTTTTGTCAAACCGTGAACAATCCTAACAACATGTATGTTCAATTATTTACTTTTCTTATCGCTATTCTTGTTATTATTATTGTTGATTGTTGTTATTATTATCATATACTATTGTTGTATTATCTTTTGTGCGCTCTTATAATATGACAAGAAAAATGCTTCCACGCTTGCTCTTTGTGCACAATATCTAATTTTCAGTAATGGTTAACATATATAAATTATCCAACTCGGTTCTCACTTTTATTAATAGGGGTGTTCAAACCGAACCGGAAAACCGTACCAAACCGAAAAACCAAATCAAATTGATTAAAAAATCCGACTAGGTTTGGTTTGACTTGGTTTGGTATTGAGTAAAAAACCTCGAACCAAACCGACATATAAATATATAAATTTTATTTATATTTTTAAGAGTTTATAGTGATTTTTTTTTTTAGAAAATGTAGAAATATTTGGGATCATCTCATGTATTAACCATGTGTTACTAAAATAATTCTCCCATTATAATATTTTAATAGATCATATGTTTGTCAATTTTTTCCATATTTACTAAACATATATTCACTTATCAAAGCTTTGTCTATAATTTTAACAAAGTAAGATTGAAATAATATTCATGTAATAAAAAAATCCGAAAACCCGAAAAACCCGACAAAACCAAACCAATCCAAACCGATATAGTTAGTTTGGTTTGGTTTTGGTAAAAACCGAACCAACCCGATCCATGTACACCCCTTTTTATCAATTATTGACGGATAAGGTATATTGAGCAATATTTTTTACATGCTCCATTAAGAAAATTATGCGAAATGAGTTGTTTTCCCGTGTAAAAGATTGTAGTAGTAGAAACTACAAAATGTTATACCTAAAAATACTTGGCCTAAAGTAACGACTAAATGCTACACAAAAAATTATTTAACTCATCAATACTACTATTTATTTAGCCTAAAGGAAGATCACACCAGAAAACTAAAGGAACTAACCTCAATACGACAGTTTAACTTTCCCCCCTTACCTTCGGTTAGATATTTAAAAGCGAGTAAATATGATACTCTTTCCGGTTCTTTTTATGTGACGCTACTTTAATATTGAAAAAATTTGGTCTAAAATATTACTATTACTTTAGACAACCAATTAACTTTTTTTCATTCCAACATTACTATATTAAGAAGGCATATAGTCATTAATTACTCCTTTATGGGAGAAATAAGGATAATTTAATCAAATATATTTTTTTGATACCTTTGCCGAAAATAAAAGGAACGAGTAAATTTTTTTTGCTAAAAAAGTATTTTTGACGATCTAATAATTATTTAAAATTTAATCCGGGTCATTAATCACAAGTGACGGTTAAATGAAAAATTATTTGGCGTCATTTGAGATGAGACGAGATTGTTATATCTTTTGATGTGTGCCTACCATGAGAATATCAATTCTTAGCTGATTAACTGAAAAAATTATTTGATATGAGACAAGATTGTTTGAACTTTCTAATTAATGTGAACCAATTCTTGTTCTGCCAAACCCATTACTGAAAGTTTGGCTTGTGGTGGTAGGATACAATGTAACAACACATTACATTTTCCAATTCATCCACCCACTACTAATGGGGTATATCACTATAGTCTTTAAAGATATCATGACGTTTGTAGACTACTTCCAAGTTTCCAACAGTAAAAAGATAAACAACAGCCAAAAAGTTAGCCAAAAAATTATGCACTCCCTGGTTATCAATGAAATGGGTTAATTTTCATATTCAAATTTTATCGGAGAGGAATAATGCACTTTCCGTTACAATTTTGTGAACTTGTTTGATTGGACACGGAGTCTAAGAAAAAATAAAAACTTTTGAAATTTGTGATCTAAACATGTCAAAAAGGGATCCAGAGTATTTGTGTGGTTATAAAAGCTTCTCATTAAGGGTCGAATTGAAAATTTAAGCTAAATTTTTTCCAAATTTAGAAAGAGATCATTATTTGTTGTACGGACCGAAAAGAAAATAGGTTCATATAAACTGGAATAGAGGGAGTAGGTGATTGTCTCTTTTTATTTGTTTAGATTTTGGTGGACCAAATTAGACGGTATCTATGCTGGTAGGAGATAACATATATCCAATGCATGGACGGTATCTTAGCCGAAAAATTATATTGTGCTTAGAAAAGATATTAGTACTATTTGTTATTGATTAAAAAATAGACTTTAAATATCCTTGCGTGACCCACTAACAAAGGATGTTTGAACATCCTTATTGAATTATCTAACTTCACTAATCCTATGTAATTAGTCGAGATATGTGTAAGTTAGGTGGAAGACTACGATTAGAAATAAAAGAAAGTATGGGAAAAAAGGGTACAAAGAGAAGGTCGAAAATCTCAGGAATCCTAGTGGGCAAGAATTTCATTTCATTTGATATAATTCCATATTGTTAGGCTTAGAAAAGTTGGGTAACAGATGTATCCAAGAAAATTTCATGACCAATCTCTATCTCTCTTTATCACAACAACACTTAAGCAAAAGAGTATTAGGGACCAAGTAGAGAAAGAAATGATGATATTTAGAATTACAGGAAGAATAAGGTGGAGGAGATGGAATAAGCAGCAAAAAGAAGATGAAACAAGTGGTTAAGGAGTTATTACAGAGTACATTTAGTAGTTGCATTCATTCACATATCACACTCACATGTACTACTGCTACTGCTTCCATTCTTTCACTACTGTAAAGTTCTACTAGTTGACTCTCCTTTCAATTCTGACCTTTGGCTCTCCATCTCTTCTTCTTTCCTTATCAATCAATCAAACTTCTTTTTTTCTCTGTCAATTTTCTTTTTTTTTATCCTTTTATTTAATTTTCTCACTTTGCTCAAGTATTTATTATAGCTAAACCCCATTTTTGCATGTCTTGCCTAGCACTATTTCTTGTAACCTGCAATCTCAAGAATTTCATGTTTTCATTTTTCTTCTTGAGTTTGGGGCTCTAATATAATTTCCTTATTATGGGGCCTGCAATCTCAAATTTGTTTAACAGTATCTGTTTCTTGGTCTGCCATTAGCTCTGCTACAACTTTTTGAGCATTGCCATACTAAGAAGTTCCATAATTAAATCCATAAAAATTACATGACTTCAGCAAACTAAAAAGCATGTCATTGATGCCTTTTATCCTTGGAAATGGCAAACCATAGGAATTCTGCTATTCAACAGCATTTGTTTTTGGTGTTGTTGATTCATTTCATTGCTACCCTTGGTCAATCTTTAAATGAAGAGGGGCTTATTCTTTTGGAATTCAGAAAATCCCTTAATGACCCTTATAACAATCTTGGGAGTTGGAATTCTTCAGACTTGAGTCCTTGCAACTGGAATGGTGTTGAGTGTAACAAAAATGGTCAGGTGATTTCTCTCAGTCTCGATCGCCTTAACTTAACTGGTAGTTTATCTTCAAGCATTTGTAAGCTTCCTTACTTGACTAAATTGAATGTGTCGACAAATTTCATTTCTGGCCACATTCCTGATGATTTTGCACTGTGTCAAAGTTTGGAAAAATTGAACCTTTGCACCAACAGGTTCAATGTGGAGTTTCCTGTCCAATTATGCAATATTAGCTCCCTTACACAACTTTACTTATGTGAGAATTACATTTATGGTGGAATCCCTGAGGACATTGGAAACTTGTCACAACTTGAGGAGCTTGTTATTTACAGTAACAATCTCACTGGAAAAATCCCTGATTCTATAGGTAAATTGAAAAGGCTTAGAATTATCAGAGCCGGTCGAAATTATTTGTCTGGTCCTATTCCTGCAGAAATTAGTAAATGTGAAAGTTTACAAGTTCTTGGGGTGGCAGAGAATAGGCTAGAGGGGTCTTTTCCAATAGAGCTTCAAAAGTTAAAGAGTCTCACCAACTTAATTCTATGGGCTAACTTTTTCTCCGGTGCAATTCCTCCTGAGATTGGAAACTTCAGTAATTTAGAATTGCTTGCTTTGCATGAGAATTCCTTCACTGGATCACTTCCTAAAGAGATTGGAAAGTTAACTAATCTGAGAAGGCTGTACATTTACACCAATCAGTTAAATGGAACAATTCCATGGGAATTAGGAAATTGTTTGAGTGCAGCTGAGATTGATTTATCTGAAAATCAATTGAGTGGATACATTCCTAAAAGCTTGGGCTTACTTTCTAACCTGAGGTTGCTTCACCTTTTCGAAAACAGACTACATGGGAAGATTCCAAAGGAACTTGGAAAGTTGAAGCTGCTGAAGAATTTGGACTTGTCTATAAACAATTTGACAGGTAGAATTCCATCTGAGTTTCAGTATCTTGAATTCTTGGAAAATCTACAACTTTTTGACAATCAACTCGAAGGTCATATTCCTCGATTCATTGGCCTCAAAAGCAACCTCTCTGTAGTGGATTTATCCAAGAATAATCTTGAAGGAAGCATACCTTCAAACCTTTGTCAGTTTCAGAAACTAACATTTCTGAGCCTCGGGTCTAACAAGTTGTCAGGCAATATACCTTATGGACTAAAAACTTGCAAGTCCATAGAACAGCTAATGCTAGGAGATAACCTGCTCAGTGGTAGCTTCTCTGTTGATATCTGCAAGCTTCAGAACCTTTCTGCTCTTGAGCTTTTTCATAACAGATTTTCTGGAATGCTACCACCCGAGGTAGGTAACCTTAGAAAGTTAGAGAGGTTGCTATTGTCACGTAATTACTTTTTCGGGCAAATTCCTCCTGATATTGGAAAACTTGTGAAGCTTGTTGCTTTTAATATCTCCTCCAATCAGTTCTCTGGTGAGATCCCACATGAGCTAGGGAATTGTATAAAGCTCCAGCGGCTTGATCTTAGCAACAACTTGTTCGCTGGAATTCTCCCGGGTGAACTTGGCAATCTAGTGAACCTGGAACTGCTTAAGCTCTCTGATAATGAGTTTAGTGGAGAGATACCAAGTGGCTTAGGTAGTCTAGTACGACTTACCGAGTTGGAGATGGGAGGAAACTTTTTCTCTGGTAGTATTCCCGTTGAACTTGGCCAACTTGGGACTCTGCAGATTTCTCTCAATCTCAGTTACAACGCTCTCAATGGATCAATTCCTAGCAACCTTGGGAACTTGCAAATGCTTGAATCGTTGTACTTAAATGACAACCAGCTTATTGGTGAGATTCCAACTTCAATTGGGCAGTTGATGAGCCTGATAGTATGCAACCTTTCTAACAATAACCTAGTCGGATCAGTACCAAATACACCTGCCTTTAGAAGGATGGACTCCAGCAACTTTGCTGGAAATGTTGGGCTGTGCACATTGGATTCTAGCCATTGTGATCCTTCTCCAGCCCCTTTGATTTCACCAAATTCAAGCTGGTTGAATCATCGTTCTTCTCGAGAAAAAATAGTTACTGTTGTTTGTGCAGCTGTTGGGACGATCTCTCTGATATTCATTGCACTTATACTTAGGGTCATTAGAGGCCGCCACAGGAAAAATTTTGTTTCACTGGACAATCAAGTAAAGCCTGATTCCTTGAATGATCATTACTTTCCACGAAAAGGGTTCACATATCAGGACCTTGTTGAAGCGACTGGGAATTTCTCAGACAGTGCAATCATAGGAAAGGGAGCTTGTGGCACTGTCTACAAAGCTACTATGGCTGATGGTGAATTTGTTGCAGTTAAAAAATTGAAGTCCCGAGGAGAAGGGGAGAGCGTTGATAGCAGCTTCCACGCTGAATTATCTACTCTTGGAAAAATAAATCACAGAAATATTGTAAAGCTATTTGGTTTCTGCTACCACCAAGATTGCAATCTTCTCTTATATGAGTACATGGTAAACGGAAGCCTTGGCGAAGTACTTCACGGGAATAAGACTACTAGCTTGCTAAATTGGAATACCAGGTACAAAATTGCACTAGGAGCTGCTGAGGGTTTAAGCTATCTGCACCATGACTGTAAGCCACATATCATTCACAGGGATATAAAGTCTAACAACATTTTGTTGGATGAACTGCTGGAGGCGCATGTTGGAGACTTTGGCTTGGCAAAGCTAGTTGACTTCCCTTACTCAAAATCCATGTCTGCAGTTGCTGGTTCATACGGCTATATTGCCCCCGGTAAGACTGGTTTTTAGTCACTTAATGATACTCTTTATTCAGCAGTCCATAGGTAGAGAAGTTGACTAGTTTCTTGATTTTTTTTTTCAGAATATGCATACACAATGAAAGTGACAGAGAAATGTGACATCTATAGTTTTGGGGTTGTTTTGCTGGAATTGGTTACCGGTAGGTCTCCAGTTCAACCTCTTGATCAAGGAGGTGATTTGGTGACTTGGGTGAGGAGATCAATTCAAGAAGAGGTGGCAATATCTGAGCTTTATGACAAAAGGTTGGATCTTAGTGTGGAAAGAACAAGTGAGGAGATGTCGTTAGTTCTCAGGATTGCTCTTTTCTGTACCAATACATCCCCTGCCAATAGGCCTACAATGCGAGAAGTAATCTCCATGTTGATTGAAGCCAGGGAATCTGTTAGCACTTCGCCACCATCTCCGACATCAGAAACTCCCCTGAGTGAGACTGATGCAAAAAAAGGTGCATAAATACAATTTCCTCTATCTCCTTTCCATGTTCCTACTTCTAAATTTAGTTAATCATCAAAAGGAATTATTCAATATTGAGTGAATGTTCCCAAAGGAAAATCAGTCAATCACATACATGTTACTTATTAACAGGAACCAATTTGCATATTCAGTGGCGTTTGTGTATTCATGTTTTTCATGTCTGATAATTCAGATTCAAATAGTCATCCTCAGAGAACTAAAATGCAAGCACATTATCTTATTTGCAGGTTCTGCGGAACCATAGACCCATATAGAAAATGAGCTTGCAGAAGTTGTGCCTGTCTCAAGCTGCCAAATTCTCCCTCATTGATTTTAAGCAGAATAGAGTAATAGAGTTAGAAGCATCTCATTATTCATGTACACAACTACACTGGTATCATACCCCCCCCTAATAATTCTTGAAATTTCTTATCTATTTCTCTGCTGTCCACATCTGTTATCCATCTGCACATTAACTGCCTAGATGTAATCAGTTCTTAAGTTACTAATCAGTTGGTTACTTCTGAAAGCTCCTACTGCCAGATTCGCCGTTCTTGGTTACGTATTTTCTGCTTGAATTAATAAATAGTATAGTTTTAACCATATCTTATGTAACATTTACGACAAAAGTTCCTTTCATGTAAAGTATCATTGAGACTAGTCTTGCAACTTGTAACTGGAAGAGAGATCCGATCCACCCAGGAAAAAGGAGTTGTGACATATGCTACCTTACCTTCGTTAGTACTTTTCTTTTCTTGTCTCACTTTGCATCGATGTGAATGTTATGTTACTAAGGCAAGTTAATAATCATCCAATGTTTGAAGGTTTGAGGTAGACTAAGCGTATGAAATAACCTTCATTGCTATTTATACAGTTACTAAATTGGTGTCTCCAGTCTGCATCAATTTCATCTACATGCTAAATTAACAACACATCCCCAGTCATCTGAACATCTTACCTGAGCTATTAGTTCTATAGTGAGGCAATATATAAAAAAAATGAGCGGCAGCTCTCTCTACAGGTCACTATGCAGTCAATTCAAACACTCTGTTAGGATTGGAAACCCGGGTAGTGCGGAATTTAGCCAAACAACGTTATAACGACAATAACAAAGACAATACAAGTTGATAATAACGGTAATTAAAGCAGATAAAGAAGGCACAAATTTAACGTGGTTCGGTCAAGTAGACCTACGTTCACAAGCGGAGAGAAGCAATTTTACTATACCAATAAGAGTACAAAAAAAAAAGAGTACAAAATTAGAGTAAATACTCTAATTAGTCCCAAATACCCCAAGAGAATAACCTCGCAATAATCACTCACAAGGAAGAGGTTCACTCAAAGTGTTTCCCAACACTAACTCTATGGAATACAATAAAACTCTCTATTACAAGAATACTCAAAGTGAGCTTCTAATCAAAACATGGGATGATTCAAATAAAGTAAGATGACCTATATTTATAGGGCAAAGTTCTTGATCCCCAAGTAAAGAAAAAAGAATAAAAGAAAATACTTTTATGCTTTGGCTCCAAGCTAGAATTCTTTGGCTCCAAGATTAGCCATGAATAAATTTAGGCCATGTCTTACAAATCTCCACATTGGCCTAAATTGGATGATATAGTTATTTTACTCCACATCCAAAAAAGCCCCAATGGGCTTATGTCAAAAAAAATTTAATGCCATCAAAATCAGACAAGTTGTCTGATATTGAAACTGTATTACTGCTTATAACAGTAGATCCCAATAAAGAATACAATGAACCAGATCTGTGTGCTTTCGTGATCACAAGAGCACCTTGAAAAATTTCCAGAACTCCACCTTCACCAGTGAATTTGCACCAAAGAGATTCTAAAGTGCCTAAAGAAATGAGATTTTTCTTCAACTCAGGAACATATATAACATCGGTGAGAGTTCTCACCACACCATCATGCATTTTAATCCGAATTGTACCTTTACCAATAACGTTACAAGTGGCATTGTTACCCAATTGGACAACTCCACCTTTAACTGAATCATATGTAGAAAACAAGTCCCTGTTGGGACACATATGATACGAACAACCGGAATCTAAAATCCACTCATTATCAGATTTGAAACTAGTTTCAGTAGCTAAAAATATAGTTCCCTCAATCTCATCAGTTGCTAAACTAGCTTCGGCAGTGTCAGTATCTCTATGCTCATTTTTTCTTTCCTTATGCTTTTCTTTATTTTTCAATCTCATCAGTTGCTAAACTAGCTTCGGCGGTGTCAGTATCTCTATGCTCATTTTTTCTTTCCTTATGTTTTTCTTTATTTTTCAACTTATAGCAATCGGAGTTAATGTGAACTTTCTTATGACAATAGCGACACTGTAAAATATTGTATCTTGATGTTGAGTCCGATATACCCCTAACGAACAAGCCAACTTCCGCTTGAGTTCCACTAGCTTCCCCAGTAATATCACTATCTATCTGTTCTTTCAATTTTAAGATAGATTTAATATTCTTATAAGAGATATTATCTTTTGCATAAAGCATAGTATCTCTTATATTCTTAAAAGATAGGGGTAGAGAACAAAAAAGTAATACAGCTTGGTCCTCATCTTTAATTTCTGCGTCTATATGACTCAAATCCATAAGAATGGAATCAAAGGTGTCAAGATGAGAGAGAATAGAGGTACCTTCACCCTTACGAATTGTATAAAGCTTCTGCTTTAGGTAAAGTCTATTTTCTATTGTTCTTTTCATATACAGGGTTTTCAACTTTTCTCATATGCTTTTGGCTGAGCTTTCGGTAGAAACTTCACGCAAAACCTTATTTGAGAGATTTAAAATGATACCTGCTTTTGCCTTTTTGTCAATGACGGCAAACTACTCGTCCGTCATTTTTTCCGCCTTTTTCTCCTTTCCTTGCAACCCCAAGTCTAAGCCATCCTGAATTGGGATAGCTTCCATCTTTAATTTCCACATCCCGAAGTTTGCACTTCAATCAAATTTCTCAACATAAGTCTTTGTTAGAGTCATATTGGCTACTTAAACTAACCCGATTAGATTCAGCTCTGATACCAATTTGTTAGGATCGGAAACCCGGGTAGTGCGAAATTTAGCCAAACAACGTTATAATGACAATAACAAAGACAATATAAGTTGATAATAACGGTAATTAAAGAGATAAAAAAGGCACAAATTTAACATGGTTCGGTCAAGTAGATCTACGTCCACAAGCGGAGAGAAGCAATTTCATTATACCAACAAGAGTACAAAAATAAGAGTACAAAATTAGAGTAAATACTCTAATTAGTCCCAAATACCCCAAGAGAATAACCTCCCAATAATCACTCACAAGGAAGAGGTTCACTCAAAGTGTTTCCCAACACTAACTCTATATAATACAATAAAACTCTCTATTACAAGAATACTCAAAGTGAGCTTCTAATCAAAACATTGGATGATTCAAATGAAGTAATATGACCTATATTTATAGGGCAAAGTTCTTGGTCCCCAAGTAAAGAAAAAAGAATAAAAGAATATATTTTTATGCTTTGGCTCCAAGCTAGATTTAGGTCATGTCTTACACACTCACCAGTAGTCCTTACATGAGCAATTTCCCTCTTTAAAATGATGGAATCGGTAGCGATCCATCAATAGTATTTCTCGATCATAAAGCTTGGAGAGAATCTTGGCAACAGCGTGGCAGTCCCCACAAACACGTAGATCCTTCACGAGACGAATTGGTTGAGATGGAGTCGCACCGATAAGTCCAAATTCCATAGCTAGCCTCTCAATATGAAGATTTAAGGTCTGCTCCTGCATATCTTCTTCCTCTTCAATAAGTTGCATTACTTGAGACTTGTTGGAAACGTAACCTACAGACTAAGGCTGTATGGTGGGCTGGGCCGGGACCGGGCCCGCGGTCTAAACGGTCTAAACGGGCCT
>MU744052.1:283903-329663 GCA_026770625.1 Nicotiana glauca | reverse complement strand
AAAAAAACAAAAAAAAAACCTCGGACATAAAAAAGCCCGTTAGGCCCGCTAAGCCCACGAGACCGGCCCGTTTAGCCCAGGACCATCTGGGCTTAGGCCCGTCACGGGCCGGTTCCACCCAGCAGGCCCACGAAGCCCGGGACCGCCCGAGCCCGGGACCGCCAGGCCCGGGACCGCCAGGCTCGGCTCGTTTGGCCCATTTAAGGCCCGGGACCGCCAAAAATACAGCCTTACTACAGACTTCAGTCTAGCTGCAATCTTCTTACAAAATTTGCATAGATTTTTTGCAACAGAGGGTGAGCATTATCTCCCACTAGAAACCCATGAACAATACCATTGACCTCAATTGAGCTACAACCTGTTTCTTTCTTCAATCCACATTCCCTCATAACCGTTCTTAACATAGAAACCTTGTGCCATTTCTCTGATTTCACATAAATATTGGATAGAAGTACGCAGGCACCATGATTTTCAGTGTTCCAACTCAACTAATTTATTACAAGCATGTTCAACTAGTTCAAGATTCCCGTGTAATCTACATGCCCCAAGCAGAGCACCCCAGACCAGGGGTTACTGGCATATTATTTATCATCTCCACAGCTTCTTCCAATTCACCAGCACGACCAAGTATATTGTTGGTTGTTCATAAGAGAAATTAAGGAAAATAACTGGGGAAGTTGACAAGAAAATAAAAAGAGCATACTTGAATAGATGTAAAAGGAACTGAAGCTGAAAATTCTATATTATTTTACTGCATTTTGGACTATAATTTATAAGAGAAATATTAACTTAAAAGACCTAAAAATCAGTACAAAATCTGCTGAAAATAACAAACTCCTAGAGACTAGTTCACTCCTAAAGACTAGTTCAAAATTATTTCAAATTCAAACTAAATTAGTGCGGTAAATAACTCTTAAGCTGAAACAGTAAAATAATTTTACTGAGAGCAGCTTCTAAAGCATATTTCTAACACTCCACCTTGCTTTTGAAGCTGCAAATTCTGAATTTGTGCCTTGTAAACCTTTAACTGGAAGCGATTTTGTACATAAATCTGCCAACTGATCTTTGGACTTGCAGTAAATTGAGTTCAATTTTCTATTTTGCCGCATCTCATGATTGTCAATGAAATAAGTTGGCTCTTTTTTCGGGTTCATTTTGACTTGAGGCTTGTCAATTTTCTTCCACATTTGCATTTTGCCTTGAGGCTTGTCAACTTTCTTCCAAATTTTATTTTTCTGAAATATTGACAATTTCTGTCACGACCCAAAATCCACCAAGGGTCGTGATGGCGTCGGAAACTGCTGTCAGGTAAGCCAACCAAATTACTTGATGAAGTTCTATTTTTTAACAATCTTGAAAACTAAGATTTTCCTTCAATTTTTCATAAATAAAAAGGTGACTACTTCAATTCCAATTAAATAATAAGCAATTAATACAAGATATTTCAAAACCATCCCAGAACCCGGTGTTACAAGTGCATGAGCATCTAATGATAAGGAAATAAAATACAACATACGTCCGGAATATAGTGGACAGGAAGTAAATACAATATGCGGGAAGAGACTACACTAGCTGCGGGCCGCCTCGAATAGTGCAACTCACCTAGTCCCCTAATCATCCGTGCTTCCACGCCCAGGAGGCCACTAGAGTTACATATACCTGTGCAACAAAAATGCACAGAAGTGTAGTATGAGTACGAAAACAACATGTACCCAATGAGTATCCCGTCTAATCTCGAAGAAGTAAAGACGAGATGGTCAACTTCGACACTTACTAGTGGTCCAATAATAATATGGTGAAGATGTGAGGAAAATATGGATTTATCTAGCGATTATAACTCATAGAGCAAGAAAACATGTAACACCTTCTCAAATAATAGGGAAATCCCAAGATTTACTTTTCGTTATCTTTATTATTTTATAGCGGGCCAGAAAAGGCAATATCAACTTTAATAAGTTTCAGGATAAGCAATGCAAGCATGCGCATATTATGCCGAGGCGACGACCCGATCCAACAGAAATAACTGTGCACTTGCCGAGGGTCGACAGCGCGCCTATAGATGCATCTATTTAATCTTCCGAGGCGTTCGGCCAGTTCCACAAATAAACACACAGACAGTCAATCAAGAAGTCCACACGGAGTAATTATCCAATGAAAATAAATCCTCTTTAACCATTTAAGAATAATGAAGTTTTATCTGTTTAAAAATTCATTTACCAATTCGATGAGATTTAAGCAATTTAAGCTATAATAAGTTCGTAAATAATCCAAGTATAGCATGTTTTTGGGTCCTAACTACCCGGACAATAGCATAATAGTAGCTGGACTCTCGTCACCTCGTGCGTACGTAGCCCCCACAAATAGGAGCACATAATCAATAATTTTACCTATGGGGACAATTCCCTCTTACAAGATTAGAAAGGAGACTCACCTTGCTCCGAAGATCCATAACCGGCATTCCACGCCCTTTCGAAGACTCAAATCGATGCAAAAATGCTCCAAAACTAGCCAATAATTATATAAACCCATTAATATATGTTCAATTACTCATTATAGTCTAGTTTATAATAATTGCTAACCCCGAATGAAAAGTTGACAAAAATGCCCTCGGTCCCACGTGCACGGAATTCAAAAAATTTTAAAGATAAAGTTTATCCATAGCCTCACAAACTCAAATATATAATTTTCTCTAAATTCCATACTCAAAATCGTGGTCACAATCCAAGAATACTAATTTTTTAGGTTTTTCCTCAAACCCCAAGTGTTCTACAAATTCCTTGCCTAAATCCATATATAAATTTTGTATTTAACTCAAAGCTAGAATAAATTACTTACTTCATGACGAGTAATGAAAATGGCACTTCAAAGCTGCTCCCAATCGGCTCCAATGGAAGAAAAATGGGGTTGAAATGAACCCAACCCCGGATCTTAAAAGACCTCACTGCCTCATTAATTTTCGCACATGCGGTTCTTTGACCGCTTCTACGGTTCCGCAGGTGCGGTTGAAATACCGCTTCTACGGTCCTCCCTAGGCCGCCCTTTTTCGCTTCTGCGTTCCTCCTTCCGTAGGTGCGGTCCCGCCTCTGCGGAACCTTTACCGCATCTGCGGTCCACGAGCCCCAGACCAAAATCCGCTTCTGCGCTCTTCCTTCCGTAGGTGCGGTCCCGCTTCTACGAAAATATGATCGCATTTGCAGTCCCAACTCCCTTCACATCCAACCGCTTATGCGGTTCCCTTCCCCGCTTCTGCGGGGCCGCTTCTGCAGTTAACCCACCGGAGAAGCGGTTATACCAGCAACCAGACCCTTCAGCTATCCAAAATTCCAAATTTCGATCCGTTAATCACTCGGAATCCACCCGAGGCCCCCGGGACCTCAGCCAAACCTATCAACCTATCCCAAAACATATTACGGAGTTGCTCGAGGCCTCTAATCATATCAAACAACACTAAAATCATGAATCGACCTCCAATCCAAACTTAATGAATTTTAAAATTTCAAACTTCTATTTTCGATGTTTAAACCTATCAAATCACGTCCGATTGACCTCAAATTTTGCACATAAGTCATATTCAACATCACGGACCTACTCCAACTTTCGAAATTGGATTCCAACCCTGATATCAAAAAGTCCACTTCCGGTCAAACTTCTCAAAAACCTTCAAATTTCTATCTTTAGCCAAATGGCTCCAAAATGACCTACGGACCTCCGAATTCACTTCCGATCGCGCTCCTAACTCCAGAATCACCATACGAGACTACTCCCAGACCTAGAATCCCAAATGGACATCGATAACACTAAAATGCACTTCAAGCCAAACTTATGAAATTTCTTCCAAAATGCTAACTTCCACAATAGGCGCCAAAACGCTCCCGGGTCATCCAAAACCCGACCCGGGCATACGCCCAAGTCTGAAATCATCATACAAACCTGCTGGAACCTTTAGATCCTAATTCCAAGGTCGTTTACTCAAAATTCCAATCCTAGTTAATTCTTTCAACTTTAATCTTCCGAAATGAGAATTTTCTTTCCAAATCAACTCTGAACTTCCCGAAATTCAATTCCGACCACGAGCACAAGTCATAATAGCTGAAATGAAGCTGCTCATGGCCTCTGACTGCTGAACGACGTGCTAGAGCTCAAAATGACCGGTCGGGTCGTTACATTCTCTCCCACTTAACCATACGTTCGTCCTCGAACGTGCTGAGAACCACACTGAAGTAGTCTGAAATTGCTATTTAACACCTCATTCTCCTTCCCCTGCTACCACAACTCAGTTGAGCACATTAGCTCGATCAATTCTGAAGATATTCCCTTTTATTCAAGCAAATAAGCCTTAGAGCCCAATTCCAACTTCCGAAATTCTATGCCCGACCCGTTTCCAACATAAGATCACCATATCAATCACTACACGATGTACCCGAACATGGCTGCATAACTTTGCTGAATTTACACCTAGCATCACTTTACTCACTGGACCACAATAACATTTTTTGATCAACATAGTCAAAATTTCACGAATCTAATGCTCCCATTGCACCCCATGACATACACATGTCTTACTCTAACTCTTACAATGCCGCCACAACGGAAGAGATGTACAGAAATCATAATCAACTGCCGAGTCAACCAATCATTGAGTCTATACTTCTGACAAGAAACGTTACCTCATTCTGAACCAAATAATATCTTTGCTCCTTAATATATTTCACGTAATCAGATTGCACTGATCATAAATCAAATAATCTCATCTTACCCAGTACGAACTTCCCAGGTAATAAGCCACCCCGATATGACCAAAAGTCTCATATGATGCTTATGTGCCAATAGGCTACCAATTCGAATGCGATACAAAAAGGAAAACGAACTCTGGAAGGAATTACCTAACTCACGCACTAGTACGGACTTTCCTTATAAAATAGGAAGCAAGGCATACAAAAATAGCATATAGAAAACTATACTCAACATCACACCGTTGCGGCGTGCAACCTGACCCAGATAACATACCCATGGCAGCATGCCACCCGATCCACACATAGGTCTCACATAAGGAGATGTACATCGAGCTGAATTTGCTCATTACAATAAAATACAGAATATCGGTCAAAAGCATGCTAAGTGCATAATAACATCCCCGAGTGAACATATAGCGCTATAAGCTACAAAACTCGAGCACAACTGAGGTGCGATATACAATTTGAATCTCAAGAGCCAATTTGCTCATATAACATCATTTTTACGCGGATCCTCAACACATAAGCAATTTCTCAAGCCGTCCCACAACTCACACGGTGCAATGCATCGCTGCATGAGATATCTGACAATGAAATTACACCCTGACTACTCCCCCATAAGGAGCGCATTACTAAAATGAACACGTTTGGCCTGATATAGAGCCATATTCACATTAGAATCCATCCACCGACCTCAAACTGATTCTAGTCGCACTGACTAATCTAACAACCTTTCCAAGGCTCATAATAACTCTCTTTTCTTTCATAACGCATAAGAACAACCATCATAACCGGAGTGAACCTCCACAATCCATAACCTAATAAACAAAGTGCCCTCCAGGCATAAATTCTCGAATTAATGATATTACCACAATCCTCATTCTTGGTTTAAATCTTTAATCAATCAATTGACTACAAGTCACAGTTATACAGTGTTCCTGTGGGACACGCTCCCACAACCTTCTGAAATGAATAACAAGTCTGCACATCCAAATCACCGGCCGCACTAACGCTGAAAAGATATCAAGAATCATTAACCAGGATGCAAAGCCTATTTCACCAAAACACCGATCTCAGGTGATACTGAAGACAATACCAACTTACCTTAAACACCGAAACTCCTTTCCTGCTCATCCGAGATTGTGACATCCTTGTCCATATCGAGCTGTTACCTTGATCTTTACTTCAAATTCTATACCACTCACTGCACCTCATGCCAATATACGATAGAACACGCTTTTCATCATAGCTTCGGAATCATTATCGGGCTAACACTTCATCATGTAAAAGCTTTTCACTTAATCACTTCAGGAGAACCATAACAACACACATGTGAATTCTCATAACCGTAGAACATGAAAATCTCTAAGTAGTGGCCTAATCCACCATAGCCCTTCCGGGATACGCTTCCACATAACTAGCCATAACAGAAGAATGATTCTGAATAATATCAATTACGGCAGCCGACAAGCCTCACACGTACAACCACAAATCACATGCATAACTTGATCACGCTGAAGCGACTAATCTCTACCACCAATACGCCAACTAAACTGTGGTTAACCAATATATCTTCCTTCGATTTACCCTGATTACCTTAGTAGCAACAATAATTCCTTTCAACACATACCACACTCCATCCACACTCACCCCAAGTGACATTGAACCGCGAGACCATGATGTCTCAAATCACATGAACCATTTCATACCTTCCTTGTGCGCTCATTCGCACCCTCAACTGATATGCCCATTATGCTAATCCTTCTACGAATCTGAATCCTTTCTCATTTTCCTCTCAAGTGTTACACTGCAAGTCAAAACATCATAGAACAATTTGGGCCTTCATTCATAAGCTGCTGCAAAAGCTTGATTATCAACTGTACCTATAGGCTCGAAATCATTAGGCATCACACTTTATCTATTGAATTCACTAAGACCGTTGTTGAGAGTCACCCGCTCTGACTTGGCCCCGAATATAATCAATTCCATAAATCTTCTAGCACATAAATACCCCATTGGTGATGTCACCTGGCAGAATCCCTTCCCTTAGAACCTGCATCTTTACAAACACAATCCTGAACCTTTCCCCAAGTCTGAACATGGGACAAAAAGGCCAACGATAGCCCACCTTTAATAATTCCTTTGCTCAAATTACCACTTGTGGTCTTTTCCCGTAGCTGAAATAGCCCATCAATATGCTAATATCCAGAAACCTTGCAAGTAGTTAACTATGCAACCCCATCATAGGTGGTGGGACTCTCCCACTTAGCTTGAAGCCATTATTGCATAACTTTGGAACTCACAAAGATTCCTTATCTCTTATTGACATAACCTTGTGCAATCAACCACCTAAATTCTCGGCTTCTTTCTGTAAAACCCCTTTTTTTATACTTTGAATCATCAACCACATTCGCACGACCGATCTCTTTGCTGCATAACCAATAATATTCTTCGCAGAAGTTTCGCCAACTATGCGACCGCTAACCTATTCACAGGGAATAACCCACCTTAGTCCGAGCTCACTTTCTATTTGCACAAGTCCATTCACCCCTCATGGACAACAATTAAATTTGCGGCAACATCCTTCCAATTCAAAGTTATGTTGTATCCTTCTTCTTTTCCGGCAGATCCTTCCTGTTGTATCAAATCTCCTACTGCATAATAGCGCATGTGAAACTCCAACACTCTCCTATATTGGCGGAAACCATACCCTAAATCGACTACTCGACCCTTAGCATCTTATACTCGGCCTTCTAGAAATTTTAGCCACCGCCTGACACCTCCCACACGTCTTTCCTCATCCTTTGCTGTTCAGCGGCTGCCTTAAAAATCTATCTTCGGGGAACTTTAACCCACAATTGCTGCTAACTTTAAACCTTTCGTAAGATCATCTTTCTCATCAGAGGCAGATGTAGTGTAGAGTCTACGGGTTCAACTGAACCCATAACTTTTGACGCGGAGTAAAAATTTATATGTAAAAATTCATTAAAATTGTAAAAATAATAGATATGAACCCATAACTTTAAAAATATAATAGGTTTGAACCCATAAAATTTAAATCCTGGATCCGCCTCTGTTTCTCATAACACCGACATTAGAAACACTAATTCAACCCTGAACTAGCGCACCCTGCGATATCTGACAGCCACATTTCTGATACTATTTCAAAATAGCTTGCTCCAAATTCTAATTGTAGAAGATCACAACACCGGCGAACTTAGTGCATTTAATTAGGACAACGACATACCCTCATAGAAGAAAGCTCCACCACTCTTGCATGTACCAAGTCTCATTACTCTACCATCCTCAATCGGCACATTCTTGGCCCGATTGCCTTTCCCCTGCCAGAAATAAAATACTGAATCTCTAGATTATGCACTGAGTAAACCTCTCTTCAAGTCATTCACTGCCGCGACACGTGGGCAACATCTTACCATCATATCACTACTGAGGAACAATCAGTCATAAGTATCATGGCAACTTGTGCCTAGCCTCAGAGCCCTCAGAAGTACCATTATTGGGCTGAAACAATAAAATATCCTTCCACAAGGCGACGATAATAGCTCAAACGACTATACCAGGAGAAATATCTCGCACCATATTCATAATATCATTACAATTCTTCAATTCTCGATGAATAGAAAGCGCTTTGCATCGCATAAGATTGAGTAGGAAGGAAACAAAGGCATATGCCCCATAGGAATCAAATCGCACGATGAGGAATCAAGAAGGGAAGTACTCCTAACAGCCCTGCAGCCTCCCGAGGATAAGTACAGACGTCTACGCACCAATCCGCGAGACTCTACTGGACTTGCTCACGACTCGTGAGACCCTAGGAACCTAGTGCTCTGATACCATGTTGTCACGACCCAAAATTCACCAAAGGTCGCGATGGCACCGGACACTGCTGTCAGGCAAGAAAACCAAATTACTTGATGAAGTTATCATTTTTAACAATCTTGAAAACTAATATTTTCCTTCAATTTTTCATAAATAAAAAGGTGACTACTTCAATTCCAATTAAATAATAAGCAATTAATACAAGATATTTCAAAACCATCCCAGAACCCGGTGTCACAAGTGCATGAGCATCTAATGATAAGGAAATAAAATACAACATCCGTCCAGAATACAGTGGACAGAAAGTAAATACAATATGCGGGAAGGGACTACACTAGCGGCGGGCCGCCTCGAATAGTGCAACTCACCTAGTCCCCAAATCACCCGTGCTGCCATGCCCGGGAGGCCACTAGAGTTACATATACCTATGCAACAAAAATGCATAGAAGTGTAGTATGAGTACGAAAATAACGTACCCAATGAGTATCCCGTCTAATCTCGAAGAAATAGAGACGAGATGGTCAACTTCGACACTTACTAGTGGTCCAATAATAATATGGTGAAGATGTGAGGAAAACATGAATTTATCTAGCGATTATAACTCAGAGCAAGAAAATAGGTAACACCTTTTCAAATAATAGGGAAATCCCAAGATATACTTTCCGTTATCTTTATTATTTTATTGCGGGCCAGAAAAGGCAATATCAACTTCAATAAGTTTCAGGATAAGCAATGCAAGCATGCGCATATTATGCCGAGGCGACGGCCCGATCCAACAGAAATAATTGTGCACTTGCCGAGGGTCGACGACGCGCCTATAGATGCATCTATTTAATCTGCCGAGGCGTTCGGCCCGTTCCATAAATAAACACACAAACATTTAATCAAGAAGTCCACACGGAATAATTATCCAACGAAAACAAATCTTCTTTAATCATTTAAGAATAATGAAGTTTTATCTGTTCAGAAATTTGTTTACCCATTCGATGTGATTTAAGCAATTCAAGCTATCAATAGGTTCGTAAATAATCCAAGTATAGCATGCTTTTGGGTCGTAACTACCCGGACAATAGCATAATAGTAGCTACGCACAGACTCTCGTCACCTCGTGCGTACGTATCCCCCACAAATAGGAGCACATAATCAATTTTTTCACCTATGGGGACAATTCACTCTTACAAGGTTAGAAAAGAGGCTCACCTCGCTCCGAAGATCCAGAAGCAGCATTCCACGCCCTTTCGAAGACTCAAATTGATGAAAAATGCTCCAAAACTAGCCAATAATTATATAAACTCATTAATATATGTTCAATTACTCACTATAGTCTAATTTATAACAATTCCTAACCCCGAACGAAAAGTTGACGAAAATGCCCTCGGGCCCACGTGCACAGAATCCGAAATTTTTCGAAGATAAAGTTTAACCATAGCGTCACAAACTCAAATATACAGTTTTATCTAAATTCCATACTCAAAATCGTGGTCAAAATCCAAGAATACTAATTTTCTAGATTTTTCCTCAAACTTCAAGTTTTCTACAAATTCCTTCCCTAAATCCGTATATAAACTTTGTATTTAACTCAAAGCTAGCATAAATTACTTACTTCATGACGAGTGATGAAAATGGCACATCAAAGCTACTCCCAATCGGCTCCAATGGAAGAAAAATGGAGTTGAAATTAACCCAAGCCCGGATCTTAAAAGACCTCACTGCCTCAGCAATTTCTGCACCTGCGGTCCCTTGACCGCTTCTGCGGTTCCGCAGGTGCGGTTGAAATACCGCTTCTGCGGTCCTCCCTAGGCTGCCCTTTTCTGCTTCTGCGTTCCTCCTTCCGCAGGTGCGGTCCCGCTTCTGCGGAACCTTGACCGCATATGCGGTCCACGAGCCCCTGACCAAAATCTGCTTCTGCGCTCCTCCTTCTGCATGTGCGGTCCCGCTTCTGCGAAAATATGACCGGATCTTCAGTCCCAGCTCCGTTCACCTCCAACCACTTCTGTGGTTCCCTTCCCCGCTTCTGTGGGGCCACTTCCACGGTTATCCCACAACAGAAACGGTTATACCAGCAACCAGACCCTTCAGCTATCCAAAATTCCAAATTTCGATCCGTTAATCACCCGGAATCCATCGGAGGCCCTCGGGACCTCAACCAAACCTACAAACCAATCCTAAAACACGTTACGGACTTGCTCGAGGCCTCAAATCATATCAAACAACATAAAAATTATAAATTGACCTCCAATCCAAACTTAATAAACTTTAGAATTTCAAACTTCTATTTTCGATGTTTAAACCTATCAAGTCACGTCCGATTGACCTCAAATTTTGCACATAAGTCATATTCGACATTACGGACCTACTCCAACTTTCGGAATTGGATTCCAAACCCGATATAAAAAAGTCCACTTCCGGTCAAACTTCTCAAAAATCTTCAAATTTCTATCTTTAGCCAAATGGCTCCAAAATGACATACGGACCTCCGAATTCACTTCTGATCGCGCTCACATTTCCAGAATCACCATACAGGGCTGCTCCTAGACTTAGAATCCCAAATGGACATTTATAACACTGAAATGCATTTCAAGCCAAACTTATGAAATTTCTTCCAAAATGCTAACTTCCACAATAGGCGCCAAAATGCTCCTGGGTCATCCAAAACCCGAGCCGGGCATATGCCCAAGTCCAAAATCATCATACAAACCTGTTGGAACCTTCAGATCCAGATTACAAGGTTTTTTACTCAAAATTCCAATCCTAGTTAATTATTTCAACTTTAAGCTTCCGAAATGAGAATTCCCTTTCCAAATCAACTCTGAACTTCCCGAAATGCAATTCCGACTACGCGTACAAGTCATAACACCTGAAATGAAGCTGCTCATGGCCTCTAACTGCTGAACGACGTGCTAGAGATCAAAATGACTGATCGGGTTGTTACAATTTCTTTGTCTCATTTTCGCATATGTCCTCTTTTGAATGATTATCTGCACTTTGTAGATTCTTTGGGCTCCATTCTTCATCTTCAGTAGGATAAAATGAGAAGTTTTTACCTCTCATTTAGCCCCTTAAAATCTCAAGTCCAGTTGCATCATAAATGAAACAATATTTATCTTCAAATGATACTTTAAGTCCTTTTTCCATTAGTTTTCCAACACTTAATAAATTTTGATCAATATCATGAACATAAAAAATATCTGAAATTTTCTTAGTACCTGACTTTGGTGGGATTGCAACAGTTCCTTTTCCCTTAGCAAGAATATAATCACCATTCCTAATTCTGACTTTCTTATTTCCCATAGGGTGTCTCCAACACTCTAACGAGGTCCTCAATCAAATACAACACGATTTCCTCCAGACTAGACTGTCTAGATCTACGAACAATACAATTACTCTACAACAAGGACCAAATACCCTCCAATTTCTCCGCTTTTACTTCAATTACTTCCTCCTCTTTTTTGTCATCTTCCAGTACAACCTCATTATCTCGAAAATCATAAGTATTGTTAGTTGCAATGTTATCCTCAATTTCATCAAAAACAGAGGAACTTCCATTGGAATCCGACGAAATGGCTCCAAAATTATCCCTTATTTCGTTGATGTCGACAAACTCAATAGAGACATCTCCCCTAATTTCAAAGTTTTTCTCATCTTTATGTTTTCCAGAATTTCAAAGATGAATGAACGATTGAGATGTTGATAATCATCCCTTGACATTTCATTCCTAAGAACGAAATTCTTGGCCTCCAAATGACCATTGTTAGAATTGAGATCAATGTTATCTCGAACTTCAAACACTGTAATCCCATCGCAATTGTAACCAAGTGACAATATAGAGGGATTAAACAGAACATAACTAAAATTGTTACTGATCGATTGATTCATTGCTAGGCTTTAGAATGTTATCTAGGAACAAAGAACCTATTTTTTCAATGCTCACTTCTTCCATTTTCTTTCGTGGACTGAAGTTCACCCAAAAATTCAATTTCTTCTTGCTGGAGAAACTCATCAAACACCTGATCCACATTATTTTCTGAATTTTCCTCGATCTCATATGTTTGTATCTTATCTTCACCATCGGTTTGGCACAAAGAAAAGTCACTAAAAATAATTTTAGATTGTAGTTATTCCTTGACAATTGGACCATTAACATCCATTTCACAAACATGGAATGGATCATCAATGTTCTGGAACCACTGCAACTATGTAAAACTATACTGAAACATGCCTCCTGTTTTGTTACATTAAGGACTTTCATCAAACACCTGGTTCCCATTATTTTCAGAAGTTTTCTCATTTCTTCTTACTCACTCAAGTTCAACCCCTCCAGTTTTATCTTGTTGAGGACTTTTGTCGAACATATGGTCACCGCTGCTACCCAAAACTATAGCATTTTCATCATCAGATTTCAATAGTGGTCCATCAACAAGATTGTGGCAAGTGAGGTCAAACGAAACCACAGATGAAGGAAAAATAACAGACTCACTAGAACTATATTTTGTTAAATCAAGTGTTACCTTGGTGTCTAGTTCATCAGTGCTTGCATTGAGCAAGCAAGTAGACTCCGTCAAAGCCGACGAAGCTGGGGAACCTCCATTAAACTCGATATTAGGGGAATCTAGAGAAGTGGCAGTCCATTTTTGATAGGCTTCACACTCACTCCGAAATTGCTCTGACCGGCGAATGTTCTCTCGCACCAACGAGAGAATTTCATCAAAAATAGACTGTTCATTGTTGATTAGGCTAGGTTCAGTTGAAATATGTTGCTCAGTCTCACCATCATGAACCTCATATGGATTATATGAATCATGTGAATGGATATGGAAATACTGATTTTGGTAACTCCATGAAAGGTGCTCGTAACTTGAGCGTGGAAGAAATGAGTCTGCTCCTTCGTAGTAATTTTGCGGATGGGAGTAATAGTGAATAGGCAATGCAGAATCGGGTCCGAGAAATGTGGGCTCTGATACCAATGTAGGGAATCCCATGATAGATTCGCCCTTGAGACAAGAAAGAAAAAGGAAAGAAAAAGAAACAAAGAAAATTAAAAGCTAAAAATTCAGATTTTCATTTAAGATATTTCTTATAGTAGCCTACTAGTGAATATAAACAAGACTAATAAAAAGGTATCCTGTCCACTAATAATTCTAATTATTAAAGAACTACTGTGCAAATACTTAAAGTTCATAAAGGCCCAAAACGTGACAATGAATCAATGAATTACGAACAAAGATATCAAGACCAAATATCCCCTTAACTACCATCCATGAAGTCCTTTCCCAAATCGAAAAGCTTTCATTTTGGCAGATGCTTTGATCACAAATGGGCAAGTAAATTTACTGGGAAGCTTACCACCCTCACAAAGCATATTAACACATATCAAGAGACATTGAATGGGGTCCTGGCTAGAAGAATAGGCACGAATAAGCACATTCCAAGAGAAGAGATTTGATTGAGAATTTGATCAAACACTTTCTGGGCATAATCGAGACATGAGAAATGCTATAAAGCAGAGACTTCGATGAGTTTGTTAGCCGAGTATGGGTCGAAGAAGAGCCCAGTAGGGAGCAAGCAGACATGGATTTGTTTGAGCTGCTTGATGTTGTTACATTTATCGATGAGTAAGAGTGGGTTATTTGCAAAGTAACGGTCGTTGGTGACAGTTATAGAACTGGGCTCGTTTTTGGAAAGTGTTGGTGACGTGGAACGGGAGGGACTTGGGTGTACGGAGTCACCATAACTTCTTCGTCACTTCTTATGGCTCCTAAAATGGAAACTTATACGTATCTATTTGTTCCTCGTTAAATATGGAAATGAGGTATTTTGGTTTTGTTGAGTTGAAGTGTTGAACCATTTCCTCTTATGTTATAAAGTGCTAAACTTTATAACAAATTATTATCTAGAAAAAGAAACATGGAGTATAATTTAAAGGTAATTAAGAAAATTTGAATGTCAATAAATATTGGATAAACATTAGGAGCATCATATTCGAAGAAACAATACAATAATTGAGAGGTTATTGGTAATTGTAGTATAATATTCTATTACGTGATGAAACAATAAAAGTAAATATTGCAGAAAAAGAGAGAGACAAAATTTTAATTGAATTTTGGGATGATATACAATGAGGTAAGACCCCTATATTTATAGGGAAAAAATGACTTAGTCACAAAGTAAAACTCTCTACAAGATAGACATTCACTCCAAATAGAATTCTATTCATAACACTTCCCCTTGAATGTCTACTCAATAAGTAATGTGTCTCATTAAAACCTTAACTAAAATAAAGCTCAATGGGAAAAAAATTCTAGAAAAGAAAAAAGAGTACACATATCTAATAATACGCCTTTTGGTTGTCTGGTTAAAAACCTTGCAAGGAAAACTCAGTGGGACAAAATCTTGTAAGCAAAAAAGAGTGCAACGCGTATCAATCTCCCCCTGATGAGAGAATCATTTCACATCATTAAGCCTTCGCATCCCAATCTTGTACACTACCTTCTTGAAGGTTGACGTCGGTAGATATTTAGTGAACAAATCAGCCATATTATTACTTGAACAAATTTGCTGCACATTGATATCACCATTCTTTTTAAGATCGTGTGTGAAAAAGAACTTTGGTGAAATGTGCTTTGTCCTATCTCCTTTTATGAATCCCCCTTCAATTGAGCTATGTATCCTGCATTGTCATCATACAAAATTGTGGATAGTTTATCACACTTCAAATCAAATTTTTTTCGAATAAGATGTATTATAGACCTCAGCCACACACTCTCGACTTGCTTCATGAATAGCAATTATCTCGGCATGATTAGATGAAGTAGCCACAATTGATTGCTTAGTTGATCGCCAAGATATGGCAGTGCCGCCACAGGTAAACACATAGCCTATTTGAGATCGAGCTTTGTGTGGATCGGATAAATACCCAGCATCAGCATAACCAACAAGACCGAGATTACAATTATTGTCATAAAATAAACCTATATCAGTAGTCCCTTTTAGATACCGCAATATGTGTTTGATTCCATTCCAATGTCTCTTTGTAGAAGCAGAGCTATATCTTGCTAAGACATTAACTGAAAAAGTTATGTCAGACCTTGTAGTGTTAGCAAGATACATTAGTGCACCAATTGTACTATGATATGGTACTTCAGGACCAAGTAGTTCTTCCTTCTCTTCTTGAGGTTGGAATGGATCCTTATTCACATCAAGTGATCGAACAACCATCGAAGTACTTAATGGATGTGCTCCATCCATATAAAACTGTTTCAATACAGTTTCTACGTAGGCAGATTAAGGAACAAAATTTTCGTTTGCCAAATGTTCAATTTGCAAACCAAGACATAATTTTGTCTTTCCGAGATCTTTCATCTCAAATTACTTCTTTAACTAATCAATTGCCTTTTGGAGTTCTATAGGAGTTCCAATAAAATTTATGTCATCAACATATACGGCAAGTACAACAAACTTCGTTGTTGTTTTCTTTATAAAAACACATGGGCGAATGGCATCATTTATATAGCCTTCCTTTAATAAATACCCACTAAGATGACTATACCACGTTCGTCCTTATTGCTTTAGACCATACAAAGATCTTTGCAATTTGATTGAAAATATTTCCCGGGACTTTGAATTATTTGCGTTAGGCATTTTGAATCCATCGGGAATTTTCATGTATATCTCATTATCAAGTGAGCCATAAAGGTAGTCAGTAACCACATCTATTAAATGCATGTCAAACTTTTCATGGACAACAAAACTAATAAGATAATGAAACGTTATAGCATCCATAACGGGTGAATATGTCTCTTCATAATCGGCACCAGGCCTTTGTGAAAATTCTTGTGCAACAAGGCGTGCCTTATATCTTTGTGCTTCATTTTTCTCATTTCTCTTGTGTAAAATGACCTATTTATAGCCAAAACGCTTAACACCATTAGGTGTTTGGACTACAGGCCTAAAGGCTTCACGTTTTGCAAGTGAATTTAACTCTGATTGGATTGCTTCTTGCTATTTTGGCCAATCAAGTCTTTGTCGATATTCTCCAACAGATTGAGGTTCAAGATCCTCACTTTCTTGTATAATGCTATATGCAACATTATATGCAAAGACATAATCCACCACTATATCTACTCAATTCAAATTTTTCTTAATATCGATTGGATTTATTGATAGTTCCTTATTTTGTTGAGTCTCGGGCTCGGTGGATTCCTCATGAATCTCAGAATTTATTAAATCGCGAATTTCCTTATGAGATTCTTTTGTAGTGTCATTTTGATAATTTGTTTTCCTTTTTCTAGGATTTCAATCTTTGGAACCTAATGGTATGCCACGTTTTAGGCGTGCTTTTGACTTATTATCTATGACACTAAAAGATTGTCCAATAGGGACATCAATACGGATTGGAATATTCTCTATAGGGATATATAATTTTGTTATCCTTTTCAAATCCGTAAATGCATCTGGTATTTGATTTGCTATTCTTTGCAAATGAATACTCTTTTGCACCTCTTTTCATAAATTGAGGCACGTGGATCAAGATGAGATAATGATGGATTTTTTCACAAAATTTTTCGTGTGGTTTCGCCAACTTCTTCCCTTAATTTTGGGAAAAGTGTCTCATCAAATCGATAGTCTGCAAATCGTGCAGTGAACAAATCCCCTGTTAATGTTTCGAGGTAGCAAATAATGGAGGGCGATTCAAACCCAACATATATTCCTAACCTTTTTGGGGACCCATTTTGGTGTGATATGGCGATGTTACAGGCAGATATACTGCGCATCCAAAAATTCTTAAATGGGGTATATTAGGTTCATGACCCAAAACTAATTGCAACGGGAAATATTTATGATAATTTATCGGTCTGAGACGAACTAGCATTGCTGCATGGAAAATGGCGTGACCCCAAACAGAAGTGGGCAGCATCGTTTTCATGAGTAACGGTCTTGCTATCAATTGTCGACGTTTAATTAAAGACTCTGCAAGACCATTTTAAGTGTGAAATGAGCTACATGATATTCCGGTTTTATCATAATTGATAAACAATAATCATTAAATGCATGTGATGAAAGCTCAGCAGCATTATCGAGTCTAATAGACTTAATTGGATTATCAAAAAATTGTGCCCGTAATCGAATTATTTGTGCCATCAATTTTGCAAATGCGAGGTTGCGAGATGACTATAGGCACACATGGGACCATCTAGAAGATGCGTATATTAAGACCATAAAATATTTAAATGACCCACTAGGTGGGTGAATAGGTCCACAAATGTCCCCTTGTATACGTTCTAAAAACACAGGGGACTCGATCCCAACCTTTGTTGGTGATCGTCTTATAATTAACTTGCCTTGATAACAAGAAGTGCAAGAAAATTCATTATTTAAAGAATCTTAAAATTCTTCAATGGATTCCCATTTGAGTTTTCCATAATTCGTCTCATTATAATTGATCCAGGATGTCCCAATAGATCATGGCAAAGTAAAAAAAATATTAGAATCAGTAATCTTTTGGTTTACAATAGAATGTGCCTCAATTGCGCTAATTCTTGTCAAATACAGGCCACAAGACAAAGATGGAAACTTCTCAATAGCCCTTTTCTGGCCAGAGACATTTTTGGTAATAATGAGATATTCAAGATTATTCTCATATATTGTCTCAATATGATATCTGTAACCGGTCGTTTTGAGCCCTAGCTCATCGTTCAACAGTTCGAGGCCATGAGCAGCTTCATTTCAGGTGTTATGACTTGTACGCGTGGTCGGAATTAAATTTTGAGAAGTTCAGAGTTGATTTGGGAAGAGAATTCTCATTTCGAAAGCTTAAAGTTTAAAGAATTAACTAGGACAGGATCTTTGAGTAAACGACTCAGAATCGGGATCTGAAGGTTCCGGTAGGTTTGTATGATGATTTTGGACTTGGGCGCATGCCCAGATCGGGTTTTGGATGACTGGGGAGTGTTTTGGCGCCTATGATGGAAGTTAGCATTTTAGAGAAAATTTCATAAGTTTGGATTGAAGTGTATTTCATTGTTATCGATATCCGTTTGGGATTCTGAATCTGTGAATAACTTCTATGGTGATTTTGGATTTGGTAGCGTAATGGGAAGTGAATTCGGAGGTCCGCAGGTCATTTTGGATTCATTTGGCTAAAGATAGAAATTTGAAGGTTTTTGAGAAGTTTTACCGGAAGTGGAATTTTTTATATCGGGGTCGGAATCTAATTTCGGAAGTTGGAGTAGGTCCGTAATGTCGAATTTGACTTGTGTGCAAAATTTGAGGTCAATCGGACATGATTTGATAGGTTTAAACATCGAAAGTAGAAGTTTGAACTTCTAAAGTTCATAAATCTTGATTGGAGGTCGATTCATGATTGTAACGTTGTTTGATTTGATTTGAGGCCTTGAGAAAGTCCGTAATGTGTTTTGGGACCGGTTGGTATGATTGGTTGGTGTCCGGGGGTGCCTCTGATGGATTCCGGGCGGTTAACAGATCGAAAATGAAATTTTTGGCAAGGCTGAAGTTGCTAGAATCTAGTGTAACCGCACCTGCGAGGGGTTGGCCGCAGGTGCAGAGCCACAGAAGTGGCTAGGAGGGCGCATATGCGATTTTGTGTCAGGAGCGAAGGGACCGCATATGCGGTCAGGGAACCGCAGAAGCGAGACCGCGCCTATGGAAAAGAGCCACAGATGCAGTTTTGGACAGGAAGTGAAGGGACCACAGATGCGGTCATTATTCCGCAGATGCGGGACCACACCTGCGGTGGAGAAGACACAAGCGGAAAAGGGCAACCTAGTGAGGAACCGCAGAAGCGGTCAATGGACCGCACCTGCGGAAAGTACTGGAGGCAGTGAGGTTGTTTTAAAGTCGGGATTTGGCCACTTTTCTCTCATTTCCTCTTGGTGTGGGCGATTTTGGAGAGCTTCAAGTAGAGTTTTTCGTTATCAATGACAAGGTAAGATAACCCCACCTATCTGAGTTAAATATATTGATTTTGTATGGATTTTTGCATGTAAATTGGTAGAAATTAAGGGTATGAGGGAAAACCTAAAAAATTAGTATTCCTGGATTTTGACCATGATTTTGGGTATGGAATTAAGAGAAAATTATATATTTGAGTTCGTGAGTCTATGGGTAAAGGTATTCTTCGAAAATTTTGGAAATCCGGGAACTTTGGCCCGAGGGCATTTTCGTCAACTTTTTGATCGAGGTTAGAAATTGTTACAAATTGGGTTGTAATGAATAATTGAGTATATATTAATGGATTGTTATCATTATTGGCTAGTTTTGGAGCTTTGTTCATCGATTCGAGTCTTCGAAAGAACGTGGAATGCCGGTTATGGATCTTCAGAGCGAGGTGAGTCTCCTTTCTAACCTTGTAAGAAGGAATTGTTCCCATAGGTGAATTAATTGGTTATGTGCTCCTATTTGTGAGGGCTACGTACGCACGAGGTGACGAGAGTCCGTGTGTAGCTACTATTATGCTATTGTCCGGATAGTCTAGGACCAAAAGCATTCTATACTTGGATTAATTGTAAACTTATTGACAGTTCGAGTTGCTTAAATCACATCGAATTAGTAAATGAATTTCAAAAAGGATTAAATTTTTCTTTTTCTTAAATTGTTAAAAGAGAAGAGATTTTTATTTGGATAAATATTCCCCGATAAATTCCTGATTAGCTATCTGATCATGTATTTCTATGTGTACATGTGTCGCATTTATGATTCGCGAGTAGGGTGATTGTTTATTTTATGTTGACCACATCGTATGGATAGTTCGCGAGCGGGTGAAATAGATACATATATGGTTTGCACCGTTCGACCCTCGGCAGTGCACATTTTATTTTCTGTTGGAGTGGACCGTACGCCTCTGCATGATTTGCGCATGCTTGAATTGCTTCCTTGAACTTATTAAAGTTGTTATTGCCTATTCATGGCTAGAGAATATTTGGATAATAATGGAAAAGGAATTCTGGAAATTTCCTATAAAAGAAATAATTGTTTCCTTCTATTGGATAAAAATCATGCCTATAGAAATCCACGATTTAATGCCTTATTAACATCATTATTGGACCCTTAGTAAGTGTCGAAGTCGACCTCTCGTCTCTACTTCTTCGAGAATAGATGGGATACTCATTGAGTACACGTTGTTTTCATACTCATACTACACTTCTATGCATTTTTGTTGCACAGGCATATGTTCCCCAAGCAGCCTACGGGGCGTAGCAACATGGATGATACTGGGACTAGGTGATTTGCATTTCTCGAGGCGGCCTGCAGCTAGTGTAGTCCCTTTCTAGTAAATTGTATTTACATTTCTGTCCACTGTATTCCGGAAGGATATTGTATTTTATTTCCTTCTTAGTAAATGCTCATACACTTGTGACACCGGATCCTGGGATGGTTTTGGAATATTTTGTATTAATTGCTTATTATTTAATTTGAATTGAAGCAATTATTTTTTTTATTTATGAAAAATTGAAGGAAAAGTCTTAGTTTTCAAGATTGTTAAAAATGAGAAGTTCATCAAGTAATTTGGTTAGCTTGCCTGACAGTAGTGTCTGGCGCTATTGCGACCCTTAGTGGATTTTGGGTCGTGACAACATGATATCAGAGCACTAGGTTCCTAGGGTCTCACGAGTTATGAGCAAGTCTAGCAGAGTCTCTCGGATCGATACGGAGACGTCTTTACTTATCCTCGGGAAGCTGCAGGACTGTTAGGAGTACTTCCCTTCTTGATTCCTCAATCGTGCGATTTGATCCCTGGAGGCTTATGCCTTTAATTCCTTCCTGTTCAATCTTATGCGACGCGAACCGCTTGCTATAAATCGAGAGTTGAAGAATTGTAATGATACTATCGATGCAGTGTGGGGTATTTCTCCCTGCATAGTTGTCTGAGCTATTATCATCGCCTTGTAGAAGGATATTCTGTAGTTTCAGCTCAGTAGCAATACATCCGCGAGCTCTGAGGCTACGCACAATTTTCCATGATTCTATAAATGATTGTTCCACAATATTAATATGACGGTAGGATGTTCGCCTACGTGTCGGGGCAGTGAATGACTTTAAGGGAGATTTACTCAGTGTATGATCTAGTGATTCGGTATTTTATTCCCGGCGAGGGAAAGGTAATCGGACCAAGAATGGTCAAATGTGGGCTGGTGGAGTTTTCTTCTATGATTAGGTGTCGTTGTCCTAATTGAATGTACTAATTTCGCCGATATTATGATCTTCTACAATTCGCCTTTGGGTTAAAATATTGTGAAATAGCATTGAAGATGCGGCTGTCAAAAATCAAGGTGTGCGGTAGTTCAGGATTGAATCAGTGTTTCTAATGTTGATGGTTCGAGAAAGATGATCTTTGGAAAGGTTTAAAGTTAGCAGCAATTGTGGGTTCAAGTTCCATGAACATAGATTTTGTTTAAGGCAACAACTGAGCATCAAAAGATAAAGAAGAACATGTGGGGAGTGTCAGGCGGTGGTTAAAATTTCTAGAAGGCCAGGTATAAGAAGCAAAGGTCGAGTAGTTGACTAAAGCGGTGAGTTTCGCCAAAGTGGGAGAGTTTGGAGTGATTCGGGAAATTTTAGTGATCGGTGATTTGGGCCTATGGATTAATTTGAAGTATGGGTTATTATGTGGCAGGAGATTTGAGATAACAGAAAGGAGCTGCTTGGAATGAAGAAATATACAACCTAACTTTGAATTGGAAGGATATTGTCGCGCATTTAATTGATGTCCACAAAAGCGTGAATTGACTTGTGTAGCTACAGAGTGAGCTCAGGCTTAGTGGGTTATTCCCTGTGAGCATGTCAGCGGTCTCGTGGTTGACGAATCTTCTGCGAATAAATCTAATGGTCATACCGCAAAGATATCGATCGTGTGAATGTGGTTAATGATTCAGAGTATAAAAAGGGGTTTTACAGAAATATTTCGAGAATTTTTGCAGCCGATAGCGCAAGATTACGTCAATAAGAGATAAAGAGTCCCAGTGAATGCCAGAGTTGTGTAATAATGGCTTCAAGCTAAGTGGGAGAGTCCCACCTCCTATGACTGGGTTGCATGGTTAACTACTTGCGAGGTTTCTGGTTATTAGCATATTGATGGGTTACTTCAGCTACGGAAAATGAACATAGGTGGTAATTTGAGCAAAGGAATTATTAAAGGTGTGCTATCATTGGCCTTATTGGCCCATGTTCAGACTGGGGGAAGAGTTCAGGATTGTGCTTTGTAAAGATGCGGGTTCCAAGGGAAATGATTATGCCAGATACTTCACCAACATGGTATTCATGTGCTAGAAGATCCATGAAATTGATTATATTCAGGGCCAAGTCAGAGCAGGTGGCTCTCAACAATGGTCCTAGTGAATTCAAAGGATAAAGTGTGATGCCTAATGATATCGAGCCTATAGGTACGGTTAAGAATCAAGCTTGATAGTAGCCTATGAGAAGAGGCGCAGAATGTTCTATGATGTTTTGACTTGCGATGTAGCAATTGGGAGGTACGAAATGGTTTATGAGATTTGAGACAGCATGGTCTCGTGATTTAGGGTCACTCGGGATGAGTGCGGATGGAATGTGTTAAGTGTTGAATGGAGTTATCATTGTTTCTATGACAATTAAGGATAAATTGGAAGAAGAGGGATTGGGTAGCCATAGTCGAATTGGCGTGTTGCTGGTAGTGAGCAGTTCTTTCAGCATGATCGAGTATGCAAGTTAAATGTAACGGTGCGTGCGAGGCTTGTCGGCCTCCGTAGTTGGTGATATTCAGAAAGTACTCTAGTGTTATGGCCTGTTATGTGTAGACGGATCCTGGAAGGGATATGGTGGCTTAGACCACTACTTAGAGATTTGCATATTCCCACGGTCATGAGAATTCACTTGTGTCTTACTATGGTTCTCCTGAAGCGAGTTAAGTGGAAAGCTTTATATGATGAAGTGTTAACTTAATGGTGGTCTTGAAGCTATGATGAAAAGCGTGTTATATCGTATGTTGACATGTTAGGTGCAGTGAGAGGTATGGAAATTGAAGTTAATATCAAGGTAATAGCTCGGTGTGGACAAGGATGTCACGAGCCTGAATGAGCAGGAAAGGAGTTTCGATGTTTAAGGTAAGTTGGTATTGTCTTCAGCGTCACCTGAGATCGGTGTTTTGTGAAAAAGGCTTTGCATCCTGGTTAATGATTCTTGATCGCTTTTCAGTGTTAGTGCGGCCGGTGGTTTAGAGGTACGACCTAGTTATTTGTTATGTAGATTGTGGGAGTGTGTCCAACAGGAAGATTGTATAAGTGTGGCAGGTAGTCACTTGATTGATTAAAGACTTAAACCTAATATGAAGGTTGTGATAATATCATTGATTTGAGAATATATGCCTAGAGGTCACTTAGTCTATTTAGTTGTGGACTGTGGAGGATCTCTCCGGTTATGATGGTTGTTCTTATGCATTATCAAAGAAAGGAGGGTTATTATGGACCTTGGAAAGGTTATTAGCCTAGTCAGTGCGATCAGGATCGACTTGAGGTCGGTGGATGGATTTAAATGTGAATATGGACTCTATATCAGGCCAGATGTGTTAATTTCAACAAAGAGCTCCTTATGGAAGAGTAGTCGGGGTGTTATTTTGTCATCAGCTATTTCATGTAGTGATACATTGCGCTGCGTGAGTTGTGAGATGGCTTGAGAAAATGGTTATATGTTGAGAATCTGCGGAGAAATGATGTTATATGAGCAAAATGGCTCTTGAGATTCAGATCGTATATCGCACCTCTGTTGTGCTTAAGTGTTGTAGCTTATGGCGCTATATGTCTCCCCAGGGATGGAATTGTGCACTTAGCGTGCTTGTGACCGAAATTCGGTATTTTATTGTAATGAGAAATTTAGCTCGACGTGCATCTCTTTATGTGAGATCTATGTGTGGATCGGGTGGCACGCCTCCATGGTTATGTTGCTTGGATCGGGTTGCACACTGTAGCGAAATGATACTGAGTGCAGTTCCCCGTATATGTTTTTATGTGTTTGTTCCCTATTTTATGAGGACAGCTTATATTAGCTGTGTACCCGCGTCACACGTATGATTCGTAAGCGGGGTGTTTGTTTAATTAAGTTGACCGCATCGCATGTATGATTCGTGAGCGGTGTAATTGAATTTCTTTCTCAAAGTTTGCTTTCTTTTGTATCGCGATCGATATGGTAGCCTATTGGCACATTGTAGCATCATATGAGACCTTTGGTCATGTCAGGGTGGCTTATTGCCTGGGCAGTTCGTACTAGGTGAGACGAGATCATTGAATTCGAGATCAGTGCAATTCTATTATATGAAGTATATTAAGGAGCTCAGATCATGGTTTGGTTCAAAATGAAGTGAGTTCTTGCCAGGAGTATAGACCCAATGAATTGTTGTTTCGGCAATGGTTATGAATTTCTGCATATCTCATCCGTCATGGCGGTATTGTAAGAATTAGAGCAAGACCTATGTAGGTCATGAGGTGCAACGAGGGCATCAGAGTCGTGGAATTTCGATTAAATTGATCAAAGAATGTTATTGTGGTCCTGTGAGTAAAGTGGTGCAAGTTGTGAATTTAGCTAAGGTATGCAACCGTGTTTTGGGGTTGCGTGTAGTCATTGATATGGTGAGGTATGTTGGAAACAGGTCGGGCATAGAATTCCAGATGTTGGAATTAGGCTCTAAGGCTTACCTGCTTAAACCTTCAGAATTTATTGAGCTAATATGCTCAACTGAGTTGTGGTAGCACGAGAAGGTGCATGAGGTGTTAAACAGCGATTTCAGACTACTTCAATAAAGTTTTCAGCACGTTCGAGGACGATCATATGTTTAAGTGGGAGAGAATGTAATGACACAACCGGTTGTTTTGAGCCCTAGCTCATCGTTCAGCAGTCCGAGGCCATGAGCATCTTCATTTCAGGTGTTATGACTTGTATGCGTGGTCGGAATTGAATTTCGGGAAATTCAGAGTTGATTTGGGAAGAGAATTCTCATTTCAGAAGCTTAAAGTTGAAAGAATTAACTAGTATAGGATCTTTGAGTAAGCAACCTCGGAATCAGGATCTGAAGGTTCCAGCAGGTTCATATGAAGATTTTGAACTTGGGCGCATGCCCGAATCAGGTTTTAGATGACTCGGGAGCATTTTGGCGCCTATGGTGGAAGTTAGCTTTTTAGAAAAAATTTCATAAGTTTGGCTTGAATTACATTTCAGTGTTATCGATGTCCGTTTGGGATTCCGAATCTGTTAATAGCTCCGTATGATGATTCTGGAGTTGGGAGCGTGATCGGAAGTGAATTCGGAGGTCCGTAGGTCATTTTGGAGTCATTTGGCTAAAGATAGAAATTTGAAGGTTTTTGAGAAGTTTGACCAAAAGTGGACTTTTTGATATCGGGGTCGGAATCCAATTCCAGAAGTTGGAGTAGGTCTTTAATGTCGAATATGACTTGTGTGCAAAATTTGAGGTCAATCGGACGTGATTTGATAGGTTTAAACATCAAAAGTATAAGTTTGCAATTCTAAAGTTCATAAAGCTTGGATTGGAGGTCGATTCATGATTCTAGAATTGTTTGATGTGATTTGAGGCCTCGAACAAGTCCTTAATATGTTTTGGGACTGGTTGGTACGATTGGTTGGGGTCCCAGAGTGGCCTCGGGTAGATTCCAGGTGGTTAACAGATCGAAAATGGAATTTTTGGAAAGGCTGAAGTTGCTGGTATCTGGTGTAACCGCACCTGCGAGGGGTTGGCCGCAGGTGAGGAGTTGCAGAAGCGGCTAGGAGGGCGCATATGCGGTTTTGTGTCAGGAGCGAAAGGACCGCAGATGCGTTCAGGGAACTTCAGAGGCGGGACCGCACAAACGGTAAAAGAGCCGCAGATGCAGTTTTGGACAGGAAGTGAAGGGACAACATATGCGGTCATTATGCCGCAGATGCGGGACCGCACCTGCGGTGGAGAAGACGCAGTAGCAGATAAGGGAAACCTAGCGAGGAACCGCAGAAGCAGTATTTGAACCGCACCGGCGGAACCGCAGAAGCGGTCAATGGACCGTAGGTGCGGAAAGTGCTGGAGGTAGTGGGGTTGTTTTAAAGTCGGGATTTGGCCACTTTTCTCTCATTTTCTCTTGGTGTGGGCGATTTTGGAAAGCTTCAAGTGGGGTTTTCGTCATCAACGACAAGGTAAGCTAACGCCACCTATCTGAGTTAAATATATTGATTTTGTATCGATTTTAGCATGTAAATTGGTAGAGATTGAGGGTTTGAGGGAAAACTTAGAAAATTAGTATTCTTGGAGTTTTGACCATGATTTTGGGTATGGAATCAAGAGAAAATTATATATTTGAGTTCGTGAGGCTATGGGTAAACTTATTGTTCGAAAATTTTGGAAATCTGGGCACGTGGGCCCGAGGGTATTTTCTTCAACTTTTCGATCGGGGTTAGGAATTGTTATAAATTGGGTTGTAATGGATAATTGAGTATTTATTAATAGATTGGTATCATTATTGGCTAGTTTTGGAGCTTTGTTCATCGATTCGAGTCTTCGGAAGAACATGGAATGCCAACTATGGATCTTCAGAGCGAGGTGAGTCTTCTTTCTAACCTTGTAAGAGGGAATTGTCGCCATAGGTGAATTAATTGGTTATGTGATCATATTTATGGGGGCTACATATGCACGAGATGATGAGAGTCCGTGCGTAGCTACTATTATGCTATTGTCCGGATAGTCTATGACCAAAAACATGCTATACTAGGATTAATTGTAAATTTATTGACAACTCGAGTTGCTTAAATAACATCGAATTAGTAAATGAATTTCAAAAAGGATTAAATTTTTTTTTCTTAAATTGTTAAAAAAGGAGGCGTTTTTATTGGGACAAATGTTCCCCGATAAATTCCTGATTGGCTATCTGAGCATGTATTTCTATGTGTACCTACGTCACATGTATGATTCGCGAGCAGGGTGATTATTTATTTTATGTTGATCACGTCGCATGGATAATTCGCCAGCGGGGAAAATAGATGCATCTATGGTTCGTGCTATTCGACCCTCGGTAGTGCACAGTTTATTTTCTGTTGGAGCGGGCTGTACGCCTCGGCATGATTTGCGCATGCTTATATTGCTGCCTTGAACTTATTAAAGTTGTTATTGCCTCTTCATGGCTAGAGAATGTTTGGATAATAATGGAAAAGGAATTCTGGAAATTTTCTATAAAAGAAATAATTGTTTACTTGTTTCTTTCTATTGGATAAAAATCATGTCTATAGAAATCCACGATTTAATGCCTCATTGACATCATTATTGTATCTGTAGTAATTATCGAAGTCGACCTCTCGTCTCTACTTCTTTGAGATTACACGGGATACTCATTGAGTACACGTTGTTTTCGTACTCATACTATACTTCTGTACATTTTTGTTGCACAAGCATATGTATCCCCAGCGGCCTACGAGGCGTAGTAGCATGGATGATACTGGGACTAGGTGAGTTGCATTTCTCGAGGCGGCCCGTAGCTAGTGTAGTCCCTTTCTAGTAAATTATATTTATATTTCTGTCCACTGTATTCCGGACGGATGTTGTATTTTATTTCCTTCTTATTAAATTCTCATGCACTTGTGACACCGGGTCCCCAGATGGTTTTGAAATATTTTGTTTTAATTGCTTATTATTTAATTTGAATTGAAGCAGTTAATTTTTTTTATTTATGAAAAATTGAAGGAAAAATCTTAGTTTTCAAGATTGTTAAAAATGAGGACTTCATTCAGTAATTTGGTTGGCTTGCCTGACAGTAGTGTCCGGCGCCACCGCGACCCTTAGTGGATTTTGGGTCGTGACAATATCTATTTTGACGGATATCTTTAAAACTCAACAAGTTCCTCTTGGACTTAGAGGAGAAAATTGCATTCTATATGATAAGTATTGTTCCCTTAGGCAGAGTTACAGTAGCTCTTCCAGAGCTTTCAATTAATTTACTTCTACCAGAAATTGTAGTAACATCTGCCTTATACATATTTAAATGAGAGAAATATTTTTTCTCTTTGAATATTGTATGTGTCGTATATGAATCAACTAAACAAATATTTTTACTATTGAACTTTGATCCAAATTTGCTTTGTGAGATCTCCATATTTGCTTCCCATTATTTGACATACAAAAGAAATATATAAATAAATATTAGTATTTTTTTAGAGGAATAAAAATAGGAGTATAACAGAGTTAAGTTAATAATTCAATAATGACCTTGTAATACAATTTCGAGTAAGTTGAACAGTGTAAAAATTATTAAAATAATGACCGTAAAGCGTTTTCCTGTCGTCATTAGACAGATCATGCACATAAGTCATAAGTACATATCTATTTTATTCATATATATGTCATAAGTTGGAAATCTTTTTGTATTCATTAACTTACACATCTATATTTTGTGAGCAACAACATTTATATGATTAAATTGCAACTCTATCTTAACATGAAGGAACCAGGCGCTAACTAACATTATTGCAAGAACCGAGGTTTTGTCAAACACGGTAAAAATGGTGCTTGCCTACAGTATGCTGGTTGTATTAAGATATCACCTTTTGTTTGTATCAGCTTCTTTCAGTATGTAAATATAATATGTGAACAATACAACTATAAATTTACAACTTTTGTTCCGTGCATATAAATAATAGGCAACAGTTATTCGACTCTCAATCTCGGAAGTTAATCTATTCAACTAATATACAAGATGAAATGCATGTATTATTTTGCTGTTTATATCCAATTATACTCTCACAACACTTATGTTGGCTTCTTGGGATTTGACAACGAAACAACACTATTTAATAAAGCAAATAATATTAATTAAATGATATTTATTCACTAATTAATACGAATAAGCAAAATAAAATAAAATCAAACTACTCAATCTTCTTTAACCACAGATCCATTATCGATCAAGTGGTCTATTTTCCATCAGGGCGCTCAAAGAAGTCTGCCACATCTAAGTGGGTGATGTCAAATTCATTGTCAGAGACAAAACTGGCTTCAAAGCGTTTATTATTTAGAGCTGTTTGATAAAGCTCAACCAAATGTCTTGGTACACGATAAATATTTGCCCAATACCCTTTTCCACCACAACGATACCATTCAGTTTCTGAACCATTTGCTTTTGGCTTCTCATCTTTCCCTTTCCACTTTTGGTGGTTATTACTCTTTGAGGGATGATTAACACCAGAAAAATTTCTTCCTTGTCTACTACGGCCGCAGCCACGACCACGACCACAAATAGGGCCACGGCCTTTTCCACGCTTAGCATAATGGGAATACACATCATCCACTTCAGACAATGATGTAGACACAGTGGGTCGATTTTTGTGATTTCTCATGAGCAAGTCATTGTTTCGCTCATCCACAAGAAGAAGAGAAATCAGCTCAGAGTACTTCTTGAAACTTTTCTCTCTGTACTGTTGTTGCAAGACCATATTGGAGGCATGAAACGTTGTGAACGTTTTTTCAAGCATATCATAATCAGTAATAGTATCTCCACAGAGTTTCAATTTAGAAGTAATTCTGAATATCGCAGAATTATATTCAAAAACAGACTTAAAGTCTTGGAGCCTCAGATGCGCCCAATCATATCATGCTTGTGGAAGAACGACCAACTTTAAATTGTCATATCTTTCTTTTAAGCCATTCTACAAAACAAGTGGATCTTTAATTGTCAGATATTCTATTTTCAACCCTTCATCAAGTTGATGACGCAAGAAAATCAAGGTCTTAGCACAGTCTTGGGTGAATGCTTTATTTCTATCTTTAATGGCGTTTCCAATACCCATTGCATCTAAATGGATTTCAACATCCAACACCGATGTTATATAGTTCTTGCTCGAAATTTCAAGGGCAACGAATTTTCTTTTCATAGTGTCAGTCATAATTAAAAAGAGGAGAAAAGTTACCTTAATCTTCTCAAGGAGCTTCTTGAGACGATAGAGTCTCGTGCTTCATAACTTATGATGAAACAATAAAAGTAGAAAAATAATACTACAGAAAAAGAGAGAAAATTCTTATTGAATTTTGGGATGATATGGATAAAATTTCTCTATTTATAGAAAAAAAATGAGTTAGTCATAATGTAAATCTCTTAGCAAAATAGAGATTCAATCCAAATAGAATTTTATTCATAACATATTAAGAATTTTATGGACCTTATGTTTGCGCTGTGTTGACTTAAAGAGTAAACACTACATACTTTAGCAGATTAATAACAGTCGCTTCCTTTTTCCTTCTTTGAACAAGAAATCCTTTCCTGTAATTGTATATAGTCCTAAGAAATAACAATATTATATTTTTTCCATTTGGGAAAACCATTGTGTTAGTGCTGTAAAGCCTTGCTGCTCAAATATTTTTCAACGATAAGAGAATGAAGAACAGAATATAAGCAAAGCAAGACGATAGCTGATGGTACATTCAACCTTTTCTCTACAGCTTTAAAGGCTTTCCATTATTTCAGCCATAGATTGCTCAATTATGTTTTATTTCTCTATGCTCTTTGGTTCTGTGACTAATTACTGAGTCTTTTTGTAATTTCAGCAATATATTTTCCCTGATGAAAGGCCTGTTGAAATTCCAGTTCAGTCGGCTGACGAGATCCATCTGCAGCATAAGTTCCAGCTCCATAGCATGATCCACCTTTTACCTCATCCATCTCAAACATTCCTTTACCAAAAGTGTATCCAAGAGGAACAAATATCATGCCGTGATGTGCCAACTGAGTAATGGCTGTTAGTCTGCAAGCAACAAGCGATCGTGTCAATGAATTGAAAGAGCTGTCGAATATATAATCAGTCACTAAAAAGAGATGAAATAAGTATCCAAAGCAAACTCACAACACATTAGTTATATTCTCCAAATGATTTAACAACCAATCATGTATCTGCTATATATCCCCTAGCTACGTATATTGCGGCAGATATCAGCAGCCTATTCGAGTTTATCAACCCAGACTCTAAATTGAAACCTCTGGTTTTATCTTGAGAAAAGAACATTGCACGTCTCTTTCTGGGAGCACTTGATCACTCTACAAATAACAAGATCCCAAAACCAACTTTCAATTTTGGTTGAAGTCTGTTTTCTGTTCTGGAAATCTCAAGAGGTTGATTTCTTAGATCCGTTAAAGATGTTCCGTCATAATTATCCTTCTCGCTAGGGGCCTTAACTTAGTTCTTATGCAATATCCTCATCAAATTGAATAAGGCTGTGATGATCTTTTGCCCTTTCAAATGAAAGAAAAGGACAAAAATGGTAGCTACAGCAAATTGGCCTTAAAGAATAGAAGCAAAGGTGAGCATAGAGCTACGTACTAGCATTTAGATTCAGATTTAAGACTCTGGAAATTGGAAATTATGCAGAAAGAACTCACAGCAGAGCTATGAACTTTTCTCACTACTGTTAGCGAACACAATTCTAGGATTCAATGCCCTTACATGTGACATGCGGAAATGAAGAGGAGAATATCCATATTTTGCAATATCGAGGCCACGGTAAACCACCAACCAGTTATACAGCTACTGACGGAACAGAAGATTCTGGATTTACCACTAATTCATCTAGCAATGCTGTAACCTTTCACAAATATACCGAGTTGAAGCATGAAGGGAAATTCAAAATTTGTCCGTCCCTCATACTCTACACCGTCTAAATCTAGCAGGATAGTAGTCCTTAAAACTCAATATATAGTGGAATTTGCCTGATGGTGTTCAAACTTGAAAGAAGTAAAAAAAAAAAATCGATAAAGGGGGTTTAATATATGTCAATTGACCACCCTTACCAGAGTGTAACCTGTCAATAGTATGCAAGTCAAGAATCTATACAGATGTCAGTGAATCTAGAGCACAGATTAAAAGGCAGAGTCTAGATGATGAAGTACTCACGCACTAAGCTCTTGACCTCCTCCATGGAAACCAGTACTCCAAAAGATTCCAGCAGGTTTACCAGCTAATGCTTGAGCTGCCCATATCTCGCTGGAAGCATCAAAAAATGCTTTGAATTGAGCTGCCATCACACCGAAACGAGAAGGGAAGCCAAAAATGAAACCATCAGCGTCCAAGAGCTGTTCAGGCCTGATCTCAGGCACATCATCAGGTTTTTTAGGAGCCTTCATCTTCTCCAATATCCGCTCAGGAAGTGTCTCGGGAACCTACAATCAAATTCATGGAACTAGTGGTAAATACCATAATTTAACTTTTATGCACTTCTTTAATCCAATCACAACTGTGGAGGCAAAAAATCCTAACAAGGAGATCCGAAAAAAAAATGCAAGAATAGCACACGAGAATTCAAACAAGCGACCTAATGCAATTTTTGAACCACAATAAAAGATTCTCCTATATGAAGGGGTTCAAGAATTTATATATTCACAAATACACACAAAAAGATTTTTATTTGTTTGTTTTTTATCCTACTTGCACGCTACCTTCACAAAGATACGGGTACCCTCCCGGACTTGGGACTATACTAGATTTGTTGTACTTGTTATTCTACTTGCACACTATAAATTTTAAATTAAGGGGTTTCAATTGAAACCCTTCACTACACGTGGCTACGACTGAGCAATTACACATAATTGATTATAATAGACATCGATTAATAACCTAAAAAAAATAGGGTAAATAGCCTGTTATAACCCATAAACATTACTGATAATTTAAAAAAAAAAAAATTACACGACCAATGAATATAACTTAAATCTTACTAGTAAAATAAAACTACTTAAGCTATTGCAGAAACTTGAAGAATATATATATGTTTCCTAGGCTGAGCTGTAGAGTTAACCTGCCAAAGAGTTGCTTCGACACCCTGAACAGAATTGACTCCGCGTTGTATTTCTCGCGCCATAGTCTCCACATGGCCATAAAGAGAGTAATACCTGAATCAAATATCATCCAACTTAACAAAAAATAAAATATAGAGAAGGCAGACGCTACTGCTAATGTCTCTGTGTGTGTGTGTGTGTCACTTACACAACGTAGACCTTAGTTGTAGCCATAATTTGATGAAATGATAGTTACAGAGCTGGATTCAATTGAAAAAGAAGTTAATTACAGTTGTTCCCCAAAACCAAATTAAGTGGACAAGTAGGTGGATCCAAAGAATATGGATAACACAGGTGATTTTAGTGAATTAGTTAACTAGTGGAGTAGTATATGATTTTCCTTCAAATAGACCTTAGCGGAGCAGAAGGATATGCGTGTAAGAACTCTAGAGACGTATCTGAAGGATGCAGCCACGTGGCAAGAGCACCTCATTTAAAGCTTTTGTTTTTCTCCTTTTGCTGGTTCATTTTATCCACAACGAGGTGTAGTCCTGCCAAATTATGATAACTTAATTAATTTGCTGGTCCATATTAAATTTATCATGATTAAAAATCAAATATGTACTTCCTCCTGTTCTAAATAAGTGATTTTTTGACTTTTTTTGTGGTCCGAAATAAGTGTTTTTTTTTCAGATTTCAAGAATAAATTAATTATTTTTTTTCTACATTGTCCTTGGAGTAAATAGTACTCCTTCCGGTCCAAAATAAGTGATTTTTTGGCCTTTTTCTTGTGATCCAAAATAAATAATTTTTCCAGATTTCAAGAATGAATTAATTATTTTTTTCCTACATTGTCCTTGGAGTAAATAGTGTTGGAATATGTGATAGGGGTGTTTATGTGAGATAATAAAGGTTAATATGGTCAATTTCATTGCTAATTAATGCTAAAAGGTGAATTTCTTAATCTATGTGAAAACATAAAAAAATTTACTTATTTTGGACCGAAGAGAGTATTGGAATATGTTAGGAGTGTTTATGTGAGATAATAAAGGTTAATATGGTCAATTCCATTGCTAATTAATGCTAAAAGGTAGATTTCTTAATCTGTGTGAAAACATCCAAAAAATCACTAATTTTGGACCGGAGGGAGTATATTCAAATTATTCATTAATGATACCTAATTAATGATATTTTTATTAGGAAAACAAAGCATGCCAAGCTTTTATTGTTTACTGGTACTCCCTCCGATCCAAAATAAGTGATTTTTTGATTATTTTCACACATATTAAGAAATTCTCATTTTAGTATTAATTAACAATAAAATTGACCATGCATATTAACATTTACTATTTATTCACATAAACACTCCTAATACATATTCCAACATTAATTACTCCAAGGGCAATATAGGAAAAAATAAATAATTCATTCTTGAAATTTGAAAAAATAATTATTTTGGAATATAAGAATAAAAAATTAAAAAATCACTTATTTTAGACCGGAGAAAGTATATGAAAATGAATTAAATGCGATAAGGTTTTTGCGGAATTTAGAAGTCACCAAGAAGGTAAGCAGTTGCATCCTTATTCCTGCTTTTTGTCTGCAATGACATGGCATTTGTCACTGCTGCCCGCTGGAACTAATGGAGGTATTTCTTTTACAAAAGTTTATGTGATTTAATTATTACTCATTAAATGATAAACAAAAAGGTAACACTACACAACTCACAAAAATGCGTGGATTTCTTAACCTGTGTGAAAATATTCTAAAAAATTACTCCACTTATTTTGGATCGGAGGGAGTAATATACTATTTCTTCTCATCCACAATAAATGACCAATTTGTTTTTTTATTTGAGTTCAAAATAAATGTCCGTTTATATAATAAAAAAAAATTCAATTTACTTTTCCAGAATTACCCTTATGTACGTATACTTAAAAAGTCATTTACTCCTCACATTTGCGAAGATAAGTAAGTACTACTATAACTATGCTGCAACATTTAATAAAGGGTAGTTTAGTAATACTAATTATGTTCGTCTACAATTTAGTATTTTCTTAAGGAAAATTGCCAGCTATGTCCATTTATATGTAGCTTATTACAAAAATTGGCCAATTGATAAAATATTACTAATATTAGCCAAATTAGCTATTTGTAGCAAAAAAATATCAAAATTTTGCTTTATTTTGAGTGATATTATTATTATAGATTGGGCACAACTTAAGGAGCTTAAATCTCAATTTTGGGATGATTTGGTGAAGTTTTGGGGTGGTTTGAATCGAAAATTCGAAGTAAAAGCTGAACATGAAAAAAAATGATATGTGTATCATTTGTGTATCACATGTGTATCATATTTGTATCAATTGTGTATCACATGTATATCCATGTATATATGTGTATGAGATACATGCGTGATACTTGTTTGATGCATGTGTCGCAAATGACTTTTTTGAACTCGATTTAATTACGAATTTTGATACAGATTCAGTCAAAATTACCTCCAATCTTCCTCAAATTTTGTATATTGACTTATCTATATATTTTCAATAAATTTCAACTATACCCATTGAAAAAGTTCCTTTATTGTTTAGATTTTTGAAATATTGTATAGATTTTTGTATTTCATCACCTTATTTGCTACTCCGTCCATGAATTTCCTTTCCGTCTTGTATCTAATGTTGTTAATCACGCTTAAAAATATGGAAGGTGATTTTTGCATGTGATTCTTTGAGAGAAAAAACCCTATTATTTAGTTTTTCAATTTTTGTTGGCTAGTTTTGGTAAGTCTATGACTAATGGCTAGATGTTGATAAGTTGAGATTTATTTGAGATATTTATGTAAGTTTCTCTTTCCTTAATAGGTGTACCTAAAATAATTTGGTCACTTGTGATGGATCGGAGAGATTATAATGTATATAAATATGAATGTATCTTTTCTTGCACTAATTAGTAATGGCCTATTTGATTTGAGACTCAGATCGTTTCCAGAACTATCATTCCAGAAATGGGTAACTTACAGTCTAGCAAAAAAAGAAAGTGTAGTGCATACTTTGTTGATGAAAAATTGAAAGGCTAATTAGCCAAACAGCAGGTTGGCTTTCAGCGCAAATTGCCAGAAAAGCACCCAAACAGAGAAAAAGATTTTATGAGCCCTTTGAGAAATACTACCGCTACTCCAACAGTCCTGTTTGATAAAAGAAATCTTTTAGTTAAATCAATTAATGATGAATTAAAGGGTGAATTTTTGTTGAACTTAATAAATTCTATACCAAATAAACAAGATATTCGCGAGATGAACAATGTTAAAGAGCATTAAATAACGGATTTAATAATCAATGATTGGCCACGAATATAATAACATGAACATGTAATAAATATTGATAAGAGCAATAAGTGTAATAAGAAAGGATCTACCACCTACTTATTGTATGATTGGAATGTTCCTCCCTTCTCTCAGTGACGTGAAAGGATGAGAAGTGAAGGTGGATATGGAATCTTTGGATCTTGTGAACAAAGATTGAACAACGTGTGCTTGAATAATACAATCAGTGAACAAGACAACTTTTGTATATTCTCTTTAGTCAACCTTTACAATGTGTTCTTATCAAAAAGTGAAGTCCCTTCTTTGCTCCCTACTCTTACTGCTTATAATGGATATTCTCAAGAAACCCTAAAAAGTACAATATAACGAATATCTAAGGGAATATTCCTGGTGTTCTTTTCTAAGCCAGGTCTTACCGTTACAATTGCAACTCCGGTTACTCCTCCTCGGCAATGACCCTTACGAGAGTGACCCCTTCGTTATAATGTTGTGGTCGAACCCGTTCTTGGCATGACTTATCTTCAGTTACCGAGATGCCGAATTTTGACCAATACAATTAGTCCTTCTGCTTATTGGGGTCGTGATCTTGCACACCCTCGAGACGCGCACTTGATCATTGTTTGTTTAAGGAGAAATTTGGTCGTAAAGATTATGTTGAAACAACCGGGGTCAAGGAGAGGAGGCGTAACCAGCAAGGCTGTGATTGGTGTGACTGGAGTGGGGTGACGTCACAGCCACGCGCGTCGTCATTACGCGTCTTCCCGAGGCAGCGTCTATACGTTTGTCGTTTCCATTTTGGTGCCAGTGTCGGTTTGCTGCGCCTTATAAATAGACGGAGGCTTAATTTTTTGGAAGTTTCCACCATTCTCTACTTTGCATGAACATTGTTCTTCTTCGATCTTCTTCCCCAATCTCTGCACTAAAATTCTGCTACTCCAATTTCATCTCTTCTTTCTTACCCAACCGTTATCTTCTTTTTGCGCTTGGTAGCATACGTTTTACTGTAAAAATATGTCACAATCCTTTAACATTCATGACGACGTGTCTGATGCCACTCTATTATCGGCGGCTCCTCCTCTCGCGATGAGGAATTTATGGCTGAATAAGATGACAACTTTCCTACCGCGGAGGAGGTAGTTCCTAGAAATCTTTTGGCTAGAAATGATTTCCCAAAGGAGCCTGCTCCTGCCCCCGCTCATGTTCTCCCCGATACTGGACCACCTCATATGTCGGAGCTTCGGTCAAAATATCGCATCTCTACCCATGTCGAGATAATTCTAGCCGGTGACGGCATCGTGGAGGTTCATTGACCCGAGTATTTCACCTTCTTTGTCTACCCATTCTTGATCGGTTATACTCTTCCTCTCCTTCCTCTAGCTGAGGAATTTTGTCAATTTTATAGCGTCTACTCGGCGCAACTCTCTACTTACTTGTATAAAGCTTTCTTGATGCTGATGAAGTACGCGGAGTTGGCTGGTTGTGAGGTTAATGTTCGTCACTTGCTGTAATTATTTACGCCTAGATTTTATAGAGGTACCATGATACACCTGCGGCATAGTGGGACCGTAGGGTTGGTAGTCGGAATGGATGATAAAATGAATCGGAAGTTCTGGCACAAATAATTCTTTATCAAGACCGAGCATTTGGTGACGGAACCGACTAGGTTTCAAAAGTAGTGGAATCACAATCACAAGTGTTTCTATTGTGCGCTTGTTGTCTTCTGTCGTCTTTTCGTTTTTAGCTCAATTGTGGCTTTTTGTTCTTTAGCTAAAAGGTGTGCGCCCTCTCCTGTCCTCGATATTAAAGATTAGGTGACTCGTGTACTGCCTCACATGGTGGGAATTTGCGTCTGTGCGGGTTTCTACAAGTGTTTCAGGCCTAAAGTCCTATCAAGTAAGTGTTTCGCCAGGCTGTTGCATCGCCTGGATGTGGTTTACTTTGGCCGAATCCGTTCGTGGAGGTTATGCTCAAACTCCGTCGATGAGGGATTCCGCCCCTCAGACTGTTATGCAGGATGAGATCTCTTCCTGGCCCGTCTATCATCTTGTAAACGAGTCGTCTAATAGAGAGAAGTCGCCATCAAGGAAAAGGCAAAGGGTGGAACTCAAGAAGGCCATCATCACTGATATTGAATCGGAGAAACTCATTATTCCGGAAGTGGCGTCTACACGTACGCCATACATAGGGGATATGTTTACGACGTATACTAGTATGGAGGGAATGTTATCTGGGGCCGAGGGGGGCGCATGATGGCCAGGAGCTTGTACTGACCGCAGAAGGTGGCGTGTCATCAGTGGTGGAGAGGGATAGGGCGATACCTACAAGGGACGATGGCTTTGGCTCGGACATGGATCCTGAAGAGGTACGGGCATTCTCGGAGATGAATAATCGCGTGGAGGAGTGGAGGGATGGTCCTAAACAGCACGTAAACATTCCCTTGGGTTATGATCTTTTGGCTAACTCTAAACGAGCGATGTCATCCTTTGATCCCTTGAGCGCGGCTTCTGAGAACACGGCGCTATAGGCGATGAGCGATGTAGAGTTTTCGCTGAGTATTTATGGGATGGCTTACTGAGTAAGTGTTGTTTAATGTTAGGATTTGTTTCGCATGCGTAATCTTCTTACTCTGACTTTATTTTGGCTTGTTAGACTATAATCATGGGGATAGAGCATGACCGGCGGGAGGAGCGGAGGATGGCCATTTTTAAGAAGGTGTCCTCTAAGTACAAAGAGTACCGTACCAAGCACCAAACATTGGCCGTCATCTTTAACATAGCGAGTTTCAGCTTTTTTGTGACGGGCTTAAACAGAAGAATGAGGAGTTGATAAGGAAATTTGATAAGCTAAAGGAGAGGGACGATGAGCTAATGAAAGCCATCAGTCGGTGCAACGATCTTGAGACGTCTCTTAAGGCCAAGGAAGATGAGCTCGAAGTGAGCAAGAGGTGATGGCTGAGAATGCCAACCTTCAAGCGCGGTGGCCGCCTTAACTGCCTAGCTTGGGAGAAGGGAAGCGGAGGCTGTCGATCTAATGGGCGAGCTAAGCATTAAGGTCGAGGAATTGACTTGTGCCGATAAAGGCAAAATGCTAGCCGTGTATGAAGAAGCAGCCTTAGATGATGCTCTCCGTGCTTGTAGGTCCTAGAGGGATAATGAGGTGGAGACGTTGCCTCTCAAGGTAGCGAGGTTAGAAGAGCGAATCCAAGATCTTGAGGCAGAGTTGTCCGGATTGAATGAGCAGGTTGTTGCTTTGAAGGCTGAGGAAGTGTAACGGTAGGAGCAGCCATCTATGTTTCATACTACTACCGACCCCATTGTGCCGCTTGAATTGTATGAGAGGTGGGTTCATGCTGAGGCTCAGCTTGACGTGTACAAGTCCTTGAAGGCCGATAGGAAAGTTTCTGAAGCGGAACTCGAGGGTGTCCATGTTAAAGAACGTGCGGCCCGTAAAACTTGTGGTTACGCCTGGTAGGGATGATGTTGATGATGATATGGATAGGCTCGCCTCCAATTCTTGGTATGATGTCGAGTATGCTGATGGGGATGACGGGACATAAAGCCATCATACTTAGTTATTTTTTATTTTTCTATTTTTGTGAGGGCGTTCTCAAACCCCTTTTTAAAATGTAGTTTGAACAGTTGAAATGGAATGATTGCCTTTTTGCTGTATATTTCTGGGTTGTCATTATCTTTTTGTTTGCTATGTGCTGAAGTTCCTGACTATTTCGGCCATTTGCGTGTAATTTTTTGGCGTAGTCGATCTTAGATCGAATGTAAAGTGATTCGAGTGATGTCGAATGTAAAGTGATTCGAGCGAGGTCGAATGTAAAGTGATTCGAGCGAGGTCGAATGTAAATTAATTCGAGCGAGGTCGAATGTAAAGTAGTTCGAGCAATGTCGAATGTAAAGTAATTTGACCGAGGTTGAATGTGAAGTAATTCGAGCAAGGTCTAATGTGAAGTAATTCGAGCAATTCGAGCAAGGTCGAATGTAAAGTAATTCGAGCGAGGTTGAATGTGAAGTAATTCGAGCAAGGTCTAATGTGAAGTAATTCAACCAATTCAAGCGAGGTCGAATGTAAAGTAATTTGAGGGAGGTCGAATGTGAAGTAATTCGAGGGAGGTCGAATGTGAAGTAATTCGAGCAAGGTCGAATGTAAAGTAATTCTAGCGAGGTCGAATGTAAAATATAGAACGACTTTGGTGTAGATGTGCAAAGATGCTGCTTTATTTCATTCATTGGAGAGTGTTACATGTTTATGTTTGTTCCATACACTTAATGGAGAATTTCGAGTATACCTAATCCCTTTATCGTTCAGCCTGGAGAAGAACTCAACAGGCGGAGCAATAAACCATACTTGAACTTCGATATGTCCCCTTTATCTCCTCGTTAAAAACCTCCCTGAGAAAACTTAATTGGGACAAAACCCGGGTGAGGGAAAAAGAGTACGACTTGTAGGGCGTCTATTTTCAGAAATTGAAGTATTTAAGGTGGGCGACATTCCAATTGTTTTGTAGTAGTTTTCTCTCTATTGTTTCTAGTTGGAATGCTCCTTTATTTGTTGCTGCCATGATTTTGTATGGCCCGTCCCGATTGGTACCTAGTTTGCCTTCTCTCGGGTCTTTTCTCACTTGTGTTTTGGCCTTGAGAACATAGTCTCTAACTTTGAGTTTTCGTATTTTGGCTTTTTTATTGTAGTACCTTTCTGCTTGTTGTTTTGGGCTACCATTCTTACGTAAGCCATGTCTCTTCGTTATTCTGGCTCGTCGAGGTCTTGTTTTCTATTCTCGTTATTGTTTTGTCTTTTTTCATTGGAGTACCTCAGGCTAGGTTCCCTGACCTTGACATGTATCATGTTGTCAGTTTCGTAGACTAGTGAATATGGCATTTCACTTGTGCTTGTTTTTGTCGTAGTGCGGTAGGCCCATAATACCTTTGGTAGCAATTCTGGCCATAATCCTTTGGCTTCCTCGAGCCTTTTCTTCAAGATGTTCAATATTGTTTTGTTGGAGGATTCGGCTTGACCGTTACATACGGGATGATATGGCGTGGAGAGTATTCACTTGATGTGCCATTTTTCGAAGTTTCCGGTGAATTGGGGTCCATTGTCACAACTGATTTCTTTAGGGATGCCAAAACGACATATGTTGTTTCTCCATATGAATGTGATAACTTCTTGTTTGCTTATTTGAGTGAACACACCTGCTTCCACCCATTTGGAAAATTATTAAGTTAAAACTAAAAGAAAACATACATTACCTCGCCCTGCTGGGAGGGGTCCAATGATGTCCATTCCCCATTTGATGAACGTCTATGACGAAGTGACAGAGTGGAGGTGTTCGCCCACTTGATGTATCATAGGTGCGTACTTTTGGCACTGTTCACACTTCTTGATGTAATCGGCAGCTTCCTTCTTGATAGTGGGACAATAATAACCTGCTTGAATGAGGCAACTGACGAGGTCTCAGTTGACTGCATGGGCACCATAGTGTCCCTCGTGTACTTCTTCGAGCACGTGCCTTGTTTTATTTGGCCCTAAGCATTTTGCCAAGGGGCTTCCAAATATTCTCTTGTACAAGTCATGATTTATGATATTGTACCTGGCCGCCTGCGTTCGAAGCTTGTCTGCTGGGAGTGATCCTTGCTGAAAATATGCTATAATATGGTTGTGCCGGTCCCAAGTCAAATTTACATAGTATACCTCAAGTTGGTCTATTGATGAGTGGAGGAAGGTGACCATGTTCTCTTTTGTATTGTTTCTGGTGGCTACTACTAAGTTGGTGAGGCCATTTTCCTCGATATTTTGTGCTCGGGGGTATCTGGTCAAGTCAATATTCGTCGAATTCTAGCAGCAGTTTACAAATGTTTGCCTAGTATTTTTGTAGCCTCTGCTCTTTGATTTGGAAAGTCCCCATGACTTGGTTGATAACGGGTTGTGAGTCACATCTGAGGACGACTCTTCGTGCTCCGTATTTGAGAACCAACTGTCACACCTACTTTTTTCACTACACCCCGGCGAAGGGTATATATAAGAGTTTTTCCAATTAAAGGACAATCGAAATGGGATTATATTATTAGAAGATTCAGAGTCGCCACTTGGAAGATTTATTGTGTCCCAAGTCACCGGTTTAAAATCCCGAATCGAGGAAAAGAGTGACTCTGTTTAACAGTACGCGAACCAAAAATCTGGGTAAGGAATTCTGTTAACCCGGGAGAAGGTGTTAGGCATTCCCGAGTTTCGTGGTTCTAGCACAATCGCTCAACTGTTATATTCGGCTTAATTTTGTGATTTTAAACAATTATGAACCTATGTGCCAATTTTAGTTTTAACCGCTTTTATTCATTTTTTTAGAGAAAATTGCAACGTTATTAAAACACGTCTCGAACTATGTCACATAAATGCACCCGTGGTTTTTGACATATGTTAACATCGTTGAGATGGATTTGGGTCACTTAATTGTGCACCCGAGTTTGGGAAAGTAGATTATTAAAATACGCGCCTAAAGCAACTGCGCGTTTTAGCTTTGCGAGGGCCATGGAATTTTTGCTAAATGGCACGCCTCGGATTCTAAGGTTGAGTTAAAGATAATTAAAATGAGGGCCACGCAATTGTCATTTTTTGTTTGGCATGGCGCACCTCGAATTCCAATTTAAAGGTTTCTATACTAACTCACGAGGGCAATAATTATTATACATTATTTAAAAAGGCCCGCTCCACTAGCTTAAGAGATTTTATTATTTGAACATTAAAAGAGTTGGGACTCTAATACTACCTGAACCAATTAAGAGTGACGTTGGAGCTAGAAAGAAAGGCCGAGGAACTAAAATCATTTGGGCTAGGCAAGAAGCCCAGTGGCCTGCGACATGCGAGGCCACATCCAGATTAATAATTTTACACGGCCAAGTCACATTGGGCCCAAGGGTGAGCCCAAGCTCGTGAACGTACTGCCTCTGAGAAGAGATTCAACATCGAATCTCCACAACACTCAAGCTGAACATTCCAGGGTTCTACATCGAACCCCAATAGCAACATAATCCATCAGATTTGGGAAGTAACAACAAACAATTTCAGGCTTCATTACTTGAAAAATTTGATATTACAAAACCATCAGATCAAATTAATAACTGGCTGAACATCAAGGAACTGATTAAAACCAACAAAAAACTTTTTCCTGAACCATTTCTATGGACAAATATTCAGATGCTAATTAAAAAAAACATAAAAAAAGAAAAACCTACAACTATTGAAAAGCATGAAGGCTAAGTAATTATGCCCATTCCTTAGCTTTCCACATTTGAGCATGCTAAATAACTTTCTATTATTTTAGCTTTTATATATACTTATTTTACTCCATGACATGCAATTTAACATAATCCACTCATATTCAACATACACATATCAATAACTTTCCCTCTATAACCACTTCCATTGCTTTGAGTCCTCATTCTAAATGATTTTAACACACAAAATGAAACTAGCGAAATAACAGAGTTATTTAACTTAACACATCTCAATGCCAACAATGCTCAAAAAGAAAACTCTCAGAAATTATGCATTCACCAAATTTCTGTCAGTAGCATATCACCAATAGTCCAAAGTTTAAATATAATACAAAAACTTAACTAACCAACTGAAAGTAACTAAGCTATATTAAATCAAACGACAAAGCATGCTAAAAATGTAAACAAACAGGACAGGTTCAGTTGCCACATTTCAAAACTTTTCTATTTCATCATCAATATGAGAACTGCATCCAGTTTGATTCAATGAGGAATACCTGAAGCGAACAAAAACAAGAAAAGGGAAGTATCAGCAGGTGCAACAACTGAAATTAACACCAGCAACAGCCAGCAAAAGCTCCCAACCCCAGAGATGATTTGTAACAACTCAGTATATCCAAATCAACCAAACACAGCCTCAAATAGACTTTAAATAAGACTCCGAAAACTAATTTTCAAACCATTTCTCACTCGGATGGAAAAATAATTTCAGAAGCTAAGAAGGAGGCAAAAAATTCTAAAGAAAATCTAATGAAACAGTGATTTTTCTTTAGTTTTCAGCCGCCCCCTTTTTTTTGAGTTTTTCAGCTCTTCCTAAAATTTGATTTGAGCTGCAAGTAGCAATGCCTTTATAGGCAAGCTGCTAGGCTAACCTCAAGAGTTTTGTTATTGCAAATCAGTCCTTTTCTAGTTTTTTTTTGCTACTTAGTCCTTATTTTATGACTTGTGGATCAAGTTAGTGCCTTCTGCAACTTCTATGAAGCTTCTTAAGTGGTTATTTGAGAGATTCTCTTACTACAATACCCTAATTACCCCTAGATTGCCTTGTTTTTACCCCCTGAACCTCACAGAACAAATTGGTATGTGTCTGTATATTTCAAGTCTTGGGCCTCAAATCTTCAGGGCCTAAATCCAATTGAATTCGGACAAACCCAAACCCACAACCAATAAACCAAACTTATCGGTCTAAATGACCTGCTGAGTCATAGGACTCATGAGATCTTGCGCTTAAAGGAAAAACAGAAACAATAAAAAGGAATTCGGACAAAATCTAACACAAGCTTAGAATCATGCTAATGACTCAATACTAACATGCACAAGAAAAATGATTTTGGAGAAGCATAAAAACAAAATGAAATTAAAAGAAAAGAAATAACAGAAGATGATAAAATAGGACCTAAAAATTCAAGGAAAGCAGGAAAAAGATAATAAAAGATAAAGAAAAATACCTAAACAGGCTTGGACATTTAACGAATAGAAATGAATCTTCAAACCTTCAATTTTCGGCAAATTCTGACGTTAATCATGTGTTCTTATCAATAATACACGACTAACATCAAAACAAACCCAAATCTTCCCTGAAATCTCGATTTTAAAAATTAGGGTTCGGACTCAGATTCGAAATTCATGGGATTTGGCTAAGATTCGAAGTTTGAGAGTTTGAGATTTGGGAAGAGGGGACCATAGGGAATCTAGTGTGTTAGTTTGGTGGGGATTGGTGGTGTTTACGGTGGCGTCGCCATGAGGAGGGCTGAGGGATTTGGGGGTGACCATCGTTAGGGTTCGAGGGAGATTGGTTGTGAGAGATGAAGA
>MU744052.1:260592-282357 GCA_026770625.1 Nicotiana glauca | reverse complement strand
GGGGGGGGGGGGGGGGGGTTCGGAATATTTTATACTACGACCTCATCAGTTCACAGCCGTTGGATCTGGAAAACCTCGACGACTAGGATTTGTTTTAGAAGAAACGGCTTCGTTTCGTATGGTTGGGGAAGCGGACCGGATTGGGGTGTGAATTTGGGCCGGGTAAGCGGGTTGTGGCGTTTCATTGACTGGGCTAGGAAGTTAATTCATGGAATGGCCCAAATTGGGTCTTTTATTAAGAAGTCCCTTTTTCTTTTTATTTCCTTTTGTTTTTCTTTTCAAATCAAAACTCCTTTTTTTCAAATTAAAATAAAAACCTAAATTAATCTATTAAAACTAAATTAAGTTGTAATTAATAATCAATAAAATCAATTAAATACCAAATTAGAAGAACTACTAAAAGTTAAAATTGAAAATTTCAAATTAAACTATTTTTTTTGTTGTGATTTTACCCCTTTTTTTATAAAATAACTCAATTACTTACTTAATCCTTAACATGCAAAATTAACTCCTAAATGAAAATGCACATATTTTTGTATTTTTTCATTAATTAAACAAAAATAAAAATGCACAGACAAATGTAAACACTTAACACAAAATGCCAAGAAAAGCCACAAAATTGCAAGTAATGAAAAGAAATCATTTTGTTTTGAATTTATGGGAGTAATTCATATAGGGAAAAAATCACGTGCTCACAGCTACCCTTCTTTGCCCGAAAACATGCAGAGTTTTTGGGAAAAGATAAAGTGAGCGGATACGAGCGATTTTTGTCCGTTTGAATACTCTGTATGAAGCATTTTTGAAAGATTTGACCGTACCCTGCTTTCGAGGTTGCCTACATATCCTTGGCTATAAAGGAATCAGGTCAGTGTAGTTCGGGAATGGCTGGTAGTTGGGACTACCGTGAAGCTGTGATTTCACTATTGCTGTTGTTGCTGCTATTGCTTACTGAACCCTTATTACACCATGTCAAAAATTAAAAGAAGCTAGACTAGACTATGATCTATGCATTACTAAGATCCTATCTATAACTTCAAACTTGATCTTATAATTCTTGTTGCCTTGTTGACTTGTATTCTCCCGGTGGAATTCCTTTGTTGTCGACTTGAATTATAATCTGAGATGTTTTCCCTTTTTCCAGGTGGACGCCTGATTGCTGAACTTGAATTGTATTCCCTTGCTCTCCAGGCGGGCTCCTGATTGCTAAACCTGAATTACAATCCCATATTTTTCAGGCGGGCTCCTGACTGCTGACTTGAAATGTATTCCCTGCTCTTCAGGCGGGCTCCTGACAGCTGATTTGAAATGTATTCCCTACTCTCCAGGCAGGCTACTGATTGCTGACTTGAAATGTATTCCCTGCTCTCCATACAGGCTCCTGACTGCTGACTTGAAATGTATTCCCTACTCTCCAGGCGGGCTCCTGACTGCTGACTTGAAAAGTATTCCCTGCTCTCCAGGCGGGCTCCTGGCTGCTGACTTTGAAATGTGCTCCCTTGTTCGCCAGGCGGGGTCCTAATTGCTGACTTGGATGTATTCCCTTGTTCTCCAGGCGGGCTCCTGACTTCAACAAAACAAACAAAACAAAGAAAAGTTTTTGCCCCGGTTTGGTAGCTGTGCTCATATATGAGTGTTAACCGAATCATATTACGAAATGTCAATAAGAACATAAAACTTAAAACTTGAATACTAATCCCTTGTTCTCTAGGTGGGCTCCTGTCTGCTGACTTGAAATGTATTCCCTGCTCTCCAGGCGGGCTCCTGACTGCTGACTTGAAATGTATTCCCTTGTTCTCCCGGCGGACTCCTGACTGCTGACTTGAAATGTATTCCCTTGTTCTCCAGGCGGGCTCCTGACTGCTTAGCTTGAAATGTGCTTCCTTGTTCTCCAGGTGGGCTCCTGACTGCTAACTTGAAATATGCTCCGTTGTTCTCCAGGTGGGCTCTTGACTGCTGACTTGGATGTATTCCCTTGTTGTCCAGGTGGGATCCTGACTTCAACAAAACAAAGAAAATTTTCTGCCCCAGTTTGGTAGCTGGACTCATATATGAGTGTTAACCGAATTATATTACCAAAGGTCAACAAGAACTTAAAAGCTAAAACTTGAATTGTACTCCCTTGTTCTCCAGGTGGGCTCCTGATTGCTGAAACTTGAATGTATTCCCTTGTTCTTCAGCGGGCTCCTGACTGTTGATTTGAAATGTGCTCCCTTGTTCTCCAGGCGGGCTTCTGACTGCTGACTTGGATGTATTCCCTAGTTCTCCAGGTGGACTCCTGACTTCAACAAAACAGACAAAACAAAGAAAATTTCTGCCCCAGTTTGGTGGTTGGGCACATAGGTGAGTGTTAAACTGAATCATCCTACCAACTATTATTAAGAGTTTGAAAGCTAATTCCAATTATCCAGGGAGGTCCTGACAACTCTTAATTAAACGTCGATTATAGATCTAAGTTGTATCTTCTAAAGGTATTACTTCCGCTAAGTCCTGTTATCTAAGAGTGTCTTAAACTACATCCTATTATCCAGGAAGGTGCTGAAAACTCCTTATTGAATCCTATCTTAAACATGCAAACTTTGAAACCAACTTACATTCCGCTATGCTATTCATGATTGTTTTGAAATTTAACTAAGCCATATTTTCCAGGAAGGTTCTGAGTGTTTACGGTCAAACCTGTTTTGGTGCTTGCTTTTTCCCCTACGGAGAGTTTTTCCAAAACAAATGAAATTTTCTTCCCCTGTTTCAATCAAAGGAAAATCTTGTCAGTTTAAAATGGTGGTTCGTTGATGGCATTCTTGCTGAAGATGTCTCTACTGTCGTGTTTTGCTTTGACCTGCTTCCCCGAACTGGCCCTGAACCATTTTGACTTTCTAACTGACTTACAAACCTCATGACCTCTGATGACCTGAGTGTTCTATACCCATACTGTTGTTTCACGTCTCTGACCCCTTTTATCTGAACCTTTGCAATTCCCCTGACATTACCAAATCATTCCTCCAATGAAACTTTAGGTGACTCCATATACCCCACTTTACATCCTTCTATATTCGGTATGTTTTCGGCCACTCTGTGCTTTGCAATTTTGCAATCCGGTAGTGAGCTTTGAAATCCTTTCTTGTCTTCTTTGAACAAAACTGACATTGAAACATCTTAGAGAAACAAACCCCAAAAGAAATGAAGTGCAATGACCTTGAGAGTTAAGGATAAAGAATATCCAAAGCCGGATGACTTACTAAAAGGAAAAAAGGGAAAGAGACTTATCTAAGTGGAACATCTGGTACCATTGATCATGACATGCATTTCGGACTAATCGGCCCAATCTGTCCAACCAATCAACTTTCAATTGCCATACTTTGTTGCCCCAGAATTCCATAACCTGATTTCCTTACCCAAACCCTAACCTTGTTCTCGCTGCGGTGTCCTAAATGGTTTTCACCCACAGACCTCTCCCATTTATTCACTTCTCAACTCACTTTTGCCTTAAGGTGCCCGTGAGGGTTTTCACCAATAAGACTCTCTCATTTTTATTTCTCTCAACTCCCGTCACCTTATGGTGCCCGTGAGGGTTTTCACCAATAAGACTTTCTCATTTTCATTTCTCTCAGCTCCCGTCGCCTTACGATGCCCGTAAGGGTTTTCACCGATAATACTCTCTCATTTTTATTATTTTCCTGCTTGGACCAGAGTGTTGCCCCTGCGATGAATCACCTCTATCTGCTCGACTTGGCATTTCTCGAAGACTGATCAGAAGGTCTTTCTTTGGACCGTAATGTGGCTTTTGGATAAGGTTAGAAAGAAGGGGTATTAAAGGTTCAAAAACAATTCAAATGGGTTTAAAAATTAAAACTTCGGAATCAGATTTCTTACAACAACCACAACTTCTGCCCCAGTTTATTGCTTGGGAACTTTTGGATTTTTATTTTGATGGGACCGAACCATGAGGCTGCCTACGTATCTTTAAAAGGAATCAGGTCGAACATAATTCATGACATAAAAATTACTTTCTTGTTGTGAATTTCTTTCTTTTTCTTCCATTTTCTCTTCTTTTCTTTTCTTTCTTCCTTTTGCCTTTTTCTTTTTCTTCTTTTTTTCTTTTTCTACTCTTTTTTTTTATTTTTTTATTTTTATTTTCATTTTCTTTTATTTATCCTTTACGCTTGTGTTTTTGAGCTTTGCTACTGATTCCAAAAGAGGGGTATGAAAGAAAATAAATAAGGCTGAAGGGGGTAACAAAGGATAAAGTGTTTAGATAGTAGAACAAAATGCCTTCGTCATTCCAATCTCCAAAACATGCCAAATACAAACAAATACAATTAAAACAACAAAAATCATACATAATATCTCTTGACCGCATCAGAATTGATGTCCATTTCAACATACTTGCCTTCTATGTCTGTCAAATACAAAGCATCATTGGACAACACTCTCGTCACGATGAACGGCCCCTACCAATTTGGGACGAACTTGCCTTTAGCCTCAGTCTGATGTGGAAGAATACGTCTCAACACTTTCTGACCCACTTCAAACTTTTGTGGACGCACATTCTTATTATATGCTCTTGACATTCTCTGTTGATACAACTGACCATGATACACTGCTTCCAATCATTTCTCATCGATCAAACTCAACTGCTCCAGGTGGGTTTTGACCCATTCATCATCATTAATTTCAGCTTCTGTGACAATCCGAAGGGATGTGAGTTCCACTTCTGTGGGTATTACTGCCTCGGTGCCATACACTAACAAATACAGAGTCGCCCCTACTAAAGTTTGAACAGTAGTACAATAACCCAATAATGCAAAAGGTAGCTTTTCATGCCATTGTCTGGCACCCTCCACCATCTTCCGCAGTGTCTTCTTTATATTCTTGTTGGCCTCCTCGACTGCTCCGTTTGCCTTGGGGCGGTAAGGGGTGGAATTTCGATGTGTAATCTTGAATTGCTGACATACCTCTTTCATCAGATGACTATTAAGATTAGCTCCATTGTATGTAATGATCACTTTTGGTATTCCAACTGACATATGATATTTGAGTGCACAAAATCAACCACCTCTTTCTTGGTCACAAACTTGAATGTTTTTGCCTCACCCCACTTGGTGAAATAAACAATGTCCACTAGAATGAACCTGTGCCCATTTGATGTTGCTGGCTCAATTGGTCCAATGACATCCATGCCCCACGTAACAAAAGGCCATGGTGCAGACATTGTGTACAATTCCGATGGTGGAGAATGAATCAAATCTCCATTCACTTGACACTAATGACACTTTCGCACAAAACTTATATAATCTCGCTCCATAGTAAGCCAATAATAACCTACTCGAAGATTCTTCTTTTCTAGAACGTACCCACTCATATGTGGTCCACAAACTCCAGAATGTACTTCGGCCATAATAGCTGTGGCCTGTCTAGCATCTATGCATCTCAACAACCCAAGATCTGGAGTTCTTTTGTAAAATACCCCTCCACTGAAGAAAAATCCACTTGCCAAACGTTGAATTACTCTTTTTTGATCCCCTATGTCCTGTACTGAATACACTCTTATTCTAAGGTATTCTTTGATATCATGGAACCACAACTCACCATCAAGTTCTTCTTCCACCATATTACAGTAGGCATGCTGATCGCGAACTTGAATCTGCAAAGGGTCCATATAGGCCTTATCTAGATGATGCAACATTGACACCAAAGTAGCCAAAGCATTAGCAACTTCATTATGAATCCTTGGAATATGCCTGAATTCTATTGATTAAAATCGTTGACAAAGATCATGCAAACATTGTCGGTACGGTATAAGCTTCAAATCTCGTATTTCCCATTCCCCTTGAATTTGGTGTACCAGAAGGTTCGAGTCACCCATGACCAAGACTTCCTGGACAACCATATCCATAGCTAACCTCAAACCCAAGATACATGCCTCATACTCGGCCATGTTATTAGTATAATAGAAACGAAGCTGAGCCATAACAGGGTAGTGCTGCCCTGTTTTAAAAATAAGTACCGCTCGTATCCCAACGCCTTTCATATTGGCCGCCCCATCAAAGAAAAGTTTCCATCCTGGCTTCTCAACTTGTTCCAACTCATCAACGTGCATTAGCTCTTTGTCAGGGAAGTATTTCTTCAAAGGTTCATATTCTTCATCTACTGGATTCTCCGCCAAATGGTCAGCCAACGCTTGTGCTTTCATTACAGTTCGGGTCACATAGACAATATCTAATTCTATGAGCAAGATTTGCCACTTTGCGAGCCTCCCTATGGGCATAGGCTTCTGAAAGATATACTTCAACGGATCCAACCAAGAGATGAGGTAAGTGGTATACGATGACAAGTAATGTTTAAACTTTTTTGATACCCATGTTAGGGCATAAAACATCCTCTCAAGATGAGTATACTTAACCTCGTAAGCTGTGAACTTCTTGCTGAGGTAATATATGGTCTGCTCTTTCCTGCCGGTGATGTCATGTTGACCTAACACACATCCAAACGAATTGTCCAAAACCGTTAAATACAGAATCAAAGGCCTCCCTGGTTCTGGCAAGACCAACACCGGTGGGTTTGACAGATACCCCTTTATCTTATCAAATGCTTCTTGACATTCGTCTGTCCACTTGATCGCAACATCCTTCTTTAACAGCTTGAAGATAGGCTCACAAGTTGTCGTAAGCTGAGCGATAAACCTGCTAATGTAATTCAATTTCCCTAACAGACTCATCACCTCAGTCTTGTTCTTCGGAGGTGGCAATTCTTGGATGGCTTTGATTTTTTGATGGGTCCAATTCAATACCTTGATGGCTGACTATAAATTCCAACAATTTTGCCGATGGAACATCAAAAGTGCATTTCGCAGGATTGAGCTTGAGATTGTACCTGCGAAGCCTTTGGAAGAACTTTCTCAGATCCCCGACATGGTCAGACTTCTTCCTGGTCTTTACAATTACATCATCCACATACACCTCGATCTCTCTGTGTATTATGTCGTGGAATACGATTGTCATCGCCCTCATGTATATTGCCCCAGCATTTTTCAAACCAAATGGCACGACCCTATAGTATTACGTTCCACATGGCGTGATGAATGCTGTCTTTTCTGCATCTTCCTCATCCATTAAGATCTGGTGATAGCCCGCATAATAATTCACAAAAGAGCCAATCTCATGTTTGGCACAATTATCAATCAATATGTGGATGTTTGGTAATGGGAAGTTATCCTTTGAACTCGCCTTATTGAGATCACGATAATCAACGTACACCCTGGTCTTACCATCCTTCTTTGGTACAGTCACAACATTGGCTAACCAGGTGGGATACCGCGTGACCCGAATGACCTTTGCATCGAACTACTAGGTAACTTCTTCTTTGATCTTCACACTCATATTAGTTTTAAATTTCCTCAGCTTTTTCTTGACAAGGGGAAATACCGGGTCAGTGGACAATTTGTGAACCACCAAATCAGTTCTTAGACCCGGCATGTCGTCATATGACCATGCAAAAACATCTTTGTACTCAAACAGTGCTTTAATTATCTCCTCTGTGAGATGTGGTTCCAGATGAACACTTATTTTAGTTTCCTGGACATTATCTAGATCCCCTAAATTGATTACTTCTGTATCATTCAGGTTAGTTTTGGGTTTTTCTTCAAAATGGCTTAATTCTTTACTGATTTCCTCAAAGGGTTCCTCATCATCATATTCCACTTCATCATCACACTCAATTTCTAGTATTATTATTTCAGAATTAGATTGGCATTTAAGATTGTGCCGGATATTCCTCATGCATGTCATGTCACTGAAACCAGCGTAAAGAGGACTGTACACGAAAGAAAAGAAAAACAAAAATAAAACTATCAGGAATGAAAAAGAAGGGAAATTGCATTTCATTGAAATTTTAAAATAACAAGGTTTAACTCATCCAAACGGATGAAACATAGAATCTGAATTATAACCCTGGGAATAATCCAGATTAAACTGAAAGAAAAATCACAGCTGACTACCAAGACTCCCTACGAGTAGGAAGAGGAGTAGCTTCCCAATTGTTGATCTTTGCACAGGGCCCCACAAATTGCATATCTGCCTTGCTCGATCTATCTCCAACTTCCACCATATTCACCTCGTCAAACAACTTTTCAAACCTTTCAAGAAACTCTTTATCAGGACCAACCATGGAATCGGGCATTGTTGTATCTTGACGCTTCTTAGTACCAGGTCTGACAAAGGATCGGGAGAGACGGGGGACAGGCTTTGGAGGAACCTATGCTTTCTGTTTCAACTTTTTTGGCTCGCCTTATGTTTGTAGCTTTAGGCTTGAACCCTAAACCAAAAGTATCCAAGTTTTTGGGAAGAGACACTGACTGTACGATGCCTTGCAGATAAGTACCCAAACCCTTGCCAGGTATGAAGCCATTCTTCAACATCTCCGAAGCCACCATGATTGATGCGGCCATTACTTTAGGAACCAGAATGCTTTTTCCTTCTGGGATCTTCTCAACTAATACTGTGTCAAAGACCTGATAGACCCACAGACCCTTGTCGTCTTCAGCTTCGATGAAAGATACAATGGCATCACCTAGGGCACACAGATTATACTCGTCGTTCACCAAAATTTCCTGTCTATCCCATTCAAATTTAACCATCTGGTGCAGGGTAGATGGCACTGCCTTGGCGGCATGAATCCAGGGTCGACCCAGCAAAAGGTTGTAAGAAACCGCCACATCCAGCACTTGAAATTCCATAGTAAATTCAACTGGCCCTATTGTCAATTTAGCACTATGTCCTCGACTGAATCTTTCCCTCCTCTGTCGAACCTCCGAACGCAAATACTATTCTTGTGAATTCTTTCATTGTCCACTTTCAATTTGTCTAGGGTGGAGAGGGGGCAAATGTTTGCACTAGACCCATTGTCAACCAGAACTCGAGTAACCACAGAATATTCGTACTTCACCGTCAAATAAAGGGCCCTATTATGCTCAGTACCTTCCACGGGAAAGTCATCATCGGATAAAATAACTTTGTTCACCTCAAATATTTTGCTTGCTATCTTTTCCAAGTGGTTCACCGAGATCTTGTTAGGAACGTGGGCCTCGTTCAAGATTTTCATCAATGCCCGGTGGTGCTCATCCGAATGTATTAATAATGAGAGCAATGAGATCTGAGCAGGGGTCTTCCTCAACTACTCTACAATAGAATAGTCTTGTACCTTCATCTATTTAAGAATTCTTCCACTTCTTCTTCGGTCACAGCTTTCTTCACTGACACTGGGTTATCTTTGGTGGTTTTTGCTTTTCTTAACTCCTCGGGGGCAAAGCATCTCCCCAAGCGAGTCAGACCATGGGTATCACAAACTTCTTCTTTAACCTCTTTCCCTTAGTAGAGCACTGTCATTCGGCCTTGCTGTTGACTATTGGTAGCTGAGTTACAAGTTTGATGATAACAGGCTCTGTTCAAGAACCTTCCATGACTACAACGGGCTTGTTAGCTACCCCTGGCGCTACTAGTTTTGCTTTTTCTGGCTTCACTGCAACCTTGCTCGAAGACTCCTTCTGGACTACCACAACTGGTTTACTATCTGCCTATTTCATCTTGATCAACGACTTCCCACTAGTTGATTTTTCACTCGTCCTAACTTCGCTGGACCTGATCATCATTACAGTCTGCGAGGGCTTTTTAGACTCTCCTCCTTTTTGCACTATCTCAATCATATTGGTCTCATGATGGGCCGGGAGCGGATTCTGGTTAATGTTGGGCATTTTCGGGGCTTGAACCTCGATCCGACGGGTATTAATGATCTCTTGAATAGTTGTTTTCAATTTCGAGCATTTCTTTGTGTCATGCCCCGGGGCCCCTGAACAATATTCACAACTCACCAAGTGGTCAAGATTTCTCGGAGGGGGGTTTGGCAGCTTAGGCTCAATCGGATTCAACATACCCAACTGTCTCAACCTGTGGAATAGACTGGTATATGATTCTCCCAATGGAGTGAAAGTTTTCTGCTTCTGTGACCTCTTATTCTTGAAGACTTGATTTGGTCGGAAACCTGTTCCAGGGGAATTTTTGTAGGCTTTTGCGGGTGGGTTGGTGCTTTGGGGAGCTGGGTAAGTATTCTATGGGGTTGGCGCACGTCATTGTGCGTGGGTAGGAGGTTGAGAGTATGTTTGAGCATGTTTTACAGAGTAGTGGGGGTCTAGAGGTGGGTAGTAGTGTTGTGGTGGGTTATATGGTGTGTGATGGTAAGTTTGGGGGTAGGGTCGAGGCAGGTTATAGTAAGGTGACGGGCCCCTAGACCAAGCTCTTGACTCAACTACCGCAACATCCTCTTTCTTCTTCTTCCCCAGTACCCCCCCCAAGTGCCATTTTGAATGGCCTGGGAGGTCACCTTGATTGCTGAATAACTCATGATTTTGTTGGACTTGAGTCCTTCCTATACCATTCTTCACATTTTTACCACTTCGTTGAAGGATTTCCCTACCGCTGACACCAAGTGACCGAAATAAGTGGGCTCCAAGGCCTGCAAGAAATAATCAACCATTTCACTCTCTTTAATAGGAAGGTCAACCCTTACTGCTTGCTCTCTCCAACGGAAGCCGTATTCTCTGAAACGTTCCCCTGGTTTCTTCTCAATTTTGGTTAATGATGGATAGTGTGGGACAATTTCAAGATTGTACTAAAAATGGCAGGCAAATGCTTGGGCCAGAGTGTTCCAAGTGTACCACCGACATGATCTTGTCGGATGTACCATTCCAAAGCTGAGCCACTTAAACTTTGACTAAAATACGCCATCAGTAATTCATCTCTTCCACCTGCCCTCTCATTTTGCTACAAAAACATCTCAGGTGTGCCACTGGATCACCATACCCGTCATATAAATCAAACTTGGGAAGCTTGAACCCTGCTGGTAATTGGACATCTGGGAACAGAAACAGGTCTTTATAGGCCACACTTACTTGTCCACCTAGCCCCTGCATATTCCTGAAAGATTGCTCTAAGATCTTGACTTTCCTAATCATCTCCTCCTGCTCAGAATTCTTAAGAGGCTTCTCAGTTTATGCCGAGAGATAAAAATAAGGAGTGAAAGAACATGGTTCTAGTGCTTTGAAGGTCAGTTCTGGGGGATAATAATGGTTGTCGTGAGTCTAGAACAGAGGCTCACTTAGAAGATCGATGTAATGCAGTGGGTGAAGGTCCCACAAACACAGGAATGATTGGTGGAGGAGGGTATGTGACTTGTTTGGGTGGTGGGCCTGGTGGTGTTTGGGAGGTAGTGCCATAGCATTGTTGGTAGGTGGGAAAGGCTGAAAATGAATTCACAGTAGGAGGCTCCTGAGGTTGGGCCAATGGTGGGATATAAGTAGGGTTGGCAGGATAAATCAGTGGTGGATGCCCCTGTCGTGCCCCAAAATCGAGGGACACGACCGACGCTCAACCAGAGGATGCCAGTCAAGCGGACCTGGAATTGCCTTTCCTATCCAACGCGTTACCCCGTGATTTCAATATACATTATTCTTGTGAAATAGCAATTTAAGACTTAAGCATAAACTTACAACTTGAGTTCATTTCTACTTTTATCACTTCTAATATTGATACCAAGTACTTGCAAAATACATACAACATTTACCAACGTGGACCACGATTCCGAACCGTACCATTACTACCCAAAAATACTTTTGTACACCACCCACATTGTGTCTACAGAGCCTCTATGAATACTAGGAACTCAACCAATACTTGCCGGCAACAAGGCCCCGACTATACCTTACAATACATAATAAACTCAAAAGGAGGTGGCATGAACCACACATGACCACAAGAGGAAGTGGCGCTCACCAATGCAACTGATGGGATGGAGAGGAGGCACTACTATCGATGGACTGGAGTACCTGCTATAGAACGACCTACAGCCATAACACGAATGTAGCACCCCCGGCAAAAGGGACGTCAGTACACTTGAATTGTACTGGTATGTATGAACAAACTTTGCCCTAAGTAAACTCAAACCATACACAAGTAACAATCAGTAATAGAATCAACAATCAAATACACATGAAAGGTACAATCAAACCAAACAAGTTTACAATCTCTCCTTTTTTTCCCTTCAACATTTTCACATAAATGATTTCACAATCTTTTTCATAATTTCATTTCAATAGGATTTCGATCACTTTCCACCCTTATTACCTCGGCCACCCTTATTACCTCGGCCACCCTTATCACCCCAACCCTCAACTTATCATTTTGTGTTACGACGCGCAACCCGATCCTACTGTATAGTTACAATTCACAAACAACACAACAACAATCAACAATTCACAACGATCAACAACAACAATTCACAAGAATTTCCGTATCCATCAATGCCATTTCCATCAAGTACAACAACTCATATGCAATTTAAGTCACCGCAATAATTACCCACAACAAGCCAAATATGTTCTTACCACAGTTGTTCCAATTTCATCATTTACAATTTCCTTCCATCATTTGTTTCTCAGCTCTTACCACATAACACTTTCACAATCATGCATTTGGTTTATTGCCAATTACTTGCACCATTATATCGGGAGATTTAACCACAAACACTCAAATCATACCAATCACAAGAATTCACAAATAATCCACATAGATATCACATACCAATTATCCGTACACCAAGCAAGGCGATTTTACAAAGGTCAAAGTTAGGCATACATACCTGGAGCCAAATTCCCTTTTTAACTTCAACTTTCAATTTCACCCAACAGCCTATCAACGTCAATCTAGTTCACAAGTTAACACATACATCTTAGAATCGAAGTTCACGTTTACTACCTAAACTTATTTAGGTTGTCAACCCCTCTTTTGCAAGCCTTTCCTTCTACCCAACTCCTCCTACTAGCTTTTAAATTTTAAAGAGCTTGCATGCGTATTTCAACTTCTATTTTCTAGAATCAATTCATGAGAATCGCTCTTTTTATTTAAATATGAAAATCAATGAAAAGGGTTGGAGATTTTACCTATAAGAACGAAGATGAAGATAATACTCAAAATCTCCGGGCCTGGGGGACTTTGGATAATCAAATTGAGGAAGATGAACTTTCTCTCTCAAGAACCCTTTCTTCCCTTTCTCTTATTTTGTTTAGAAAATGTGTAAAAATAAAGGGTTAGGGTGCTTTATTGAAGAAGGGATCGGGTTGAAAAATTAGAAAAATCTGGAGCCGAGTCAGGTCTGCGGTTGCACTCTACGATCGCAGAGTGGAAATACGGTCCGCATAATGGACCATAGAAGTGCTCCAAAAATCTGATTTTCCTGCCTGGGTTTGCGACAGAAATGCGGTCTGTATACCAGATCTGCTGTCACATAATGCACCGCATTTTGACCTCAAATTTGTCTGGCACCATGACTCATTTTGCGATAAAAATACGGTCCGCATATTAGTTATGCGATAGCATAGTGGACCGTATTTTCAACTTCAATTTTAACCAAAATCTGACTCATTCTGCTGTAGAAATGCGGTCCGCATACTTGATCTGCGACCGCAATTTGGCACTTTTCTGGAAAACATTTTACTCCGATTTTTAAATCTTAAATCAGTATAAAGGGTCCGAACCGTGGTGAGCTACTACACACTCCTAACACAAATTCGGAACTTGGCACTATGAGCTACTAGGTTTTGAGTACAAATTTTTATGGGACCTTACAGCCCCTTTGACCAGGCCTGGTACATTTCAGCCATTTGTTGCTTTAACTTATGCATCTCTTCTTTCATCGCATTAGCATCCAATTCATCCACCTCTCTTGACGGGTCGACAATACTCGCCTCTAGTTCTTGGTTGGTCATGTTCAACTTGTCTTTTGATCGGGTGTTGTAAGAGTGTGTTGCCAGAATGCCGATCAACGAACCACCTACCTGTACTTAATACATCAACAACATTTTTTTAACGATTAGGGCTTTAACAGATGGGTAACCGCATATTTGGGGGTATGAATGCACCCAAGCAGTTTAACCGTTTCTATTATGCCTTTAATCGGTTGCATGCGTCATCTCGGCTTTCCCTATTTCCATTTGCCACTTCTTTCTTTTTCATTTCTCTTTTTCTTGCCTTTGCTTTCTCTCTATTTTTTTTCTCTCATCCCACCCTCTTGTTTTGCCATCGTTTTCTTCTCTCAGTTTCTTATTCTTTTCTCTTGTTCTTTCATTTTCTCTCTTGTTTTTCCTCTTTTTTTTGTTTTTGTTTTTCCTCTCTTTTCTTTTTCCTTTTTGTATTTGGTTACGGTCGAATCCTATAGAGATTTCCTACGTATCATGATCCCATATGAATCAGACCAAGCGTAGTTCTTGAAGATATAAACGAAAAATGAATAAAAAAAATATTTTGGTATTTTTAATTTTTCATAAAAAGCAAATACTTCGATTACAATGACTCGAAAAACTCAAGACTCAAAAGCAACTAACAGACTCTGAAAAGATAAAAATACTAACTCAAAGAACTACAGACTCTAATTTAACTGATAGACTTCAAAAGCAGAAAAGTACAGACTCAATAATCACGAATACATTAATGCCTCAAAAACTCTTGGTGCCCGCGGGGCATCATTCGGCCTCGCCGCGGGCCTATGTGCAAGATCCCCTTGGAGCCTCTCTAAATCACTCATGATTTGTCGGAAAAATAATATCACTGCTGCAAAGAAAGTGGTATGGGTCATATCCTCACATGCTTGGCACTTCACAACAATATAATCGGGAATGGCCCTGATCTTCTTTCTCATCCTACCCTTCTCCTGAAGTAGATGCCCGACCTGCTGATTACGGGCCTCTAATACCTGAGTGTCATGGAAATATTTATTTTGCAGCTATTGTACTTCTTCTTCCATCTGAGGCATAAGGTCATAACATTGTTCCCTTTCAGCTTTAAAATCCTTGGCTTGTTTGATCATTTCGTTCTCGATAGTGATGACCCTTTTTTTTAACCCCGCAACTTCATTGTCATATTGCTCTTTTAACTGCCTAACCAGGCATGCTCTTTCTTCCGCATTCTCAACTAGTTGTATTCGATCCCTTGCCAATTCATTCTCTGCTTTGTTTAAATCAAAACCATAATAATCCACTTTCTGCCTAAGGTTTTTTATGAGATTTTCATCCTTTACTCTCCTGGCCGGATTCTCGGCTGCTATCCTCATTTCTCGAATTTGGACTCATAAAGCTTCATTTTCTTTGGCTAGATTCTTCTTTTCACCCTCATCGGCTGAGACTTGCAAGCTGTTTTCAAACTGAAGGTCCCGGACCTGCATTTCCAGATCTCCTATTTTGGCCATGTATTCATTCTCCTTGACTAACCAAGCCCACTATTCTTGTGATGACTCGACAAAATCCTGGAGGTGAGGTCTTTTGGCTGGCCTCCCAAATACAATTTCCCTTCTATACCAAGCATGGTACCCAGGTGAAACTTCTCCTTTAGATCAATCCCGTACACAGGTATTCGCCGCCAAGTACTGACACTTACTCCATATCTGGCGGACTGCTGCTTTAGGAAATTGGCCATCAGGACCAATCTCAACTACTTGGTCACTAAGATCTTTATCTTTTGGCACTATTTGCATCTCCCGAGCTGTCTTAAAACCCGATACGTGGAATAAGGCTGGATCCTCCTAAGACCCATCAAGAGGAAGTGAGGCCCCATTGCTGGCATATATATGATCTCATACACATGCACCATCCAAACGTCCACTCTATTTGGCTGGCAGAGAGGGATCGGAGGTATGATATCCATCCCGTGACCCCTTCAGGCAAACTGATCCCATCGATCCTCGTATAAAAATCCTCTATGCAGGTTTTTTCCGTTGACCCACAACTCATAAATTGAGGACGATGGCATAGGTGTTCAATCATCCATATTTGCAACAACAAGTTGCAACACTCAAAAAAGTTTCCTCCGTCTTTGCAGGCTGTGAGAGCGCGAAAAATTTCAGCTACTATTATGGGCGCAAGGGTGCTTTTGGCTTGGGTGAGTAAAGTGTTGACAACCCTAGCTATTTTAATGTCGATATTTCCATCTTTCCTAAGGAACACCAGAAGTCCCAAGAAAACCACCATAAAAGCAAAACACCTATGATCTTCCCATTTTAAGCGGTTTCCTTTACTGCATATTTTGTTTTCCGGATTGTTGAACCCCCCTATGTGGCCATACCTCTGGTATATGAATTGTGGAGTACAAAAGCCAGCTGCCAAATCCGGGTTGTGGACCCCTGCTTATCTTCAAAGAGTCTAAGAATCTGTGCACATCTATGGTTCTCGGGGCAACCAAGTACTTGTGTCTTAAAGGAACCTCAACACTCCCAATATACCCGGCTATTTCTTCAAGAGTCGGGGTGAGTTCAAAATCTAAAAAATGGAACACATTGTGTGCCAGGTCCCAGAATGTAACCAATGCCCTTATGATGTCCCCCCGGGCCTAATCTCCAACAAACCGGTAAGACCTTGACCTTGTCTTGCCCTTCTTTACCTAGATTATCCCACCACATATGCAACTCCAAGGGGATTTAGTTCATGTTTGAGAAAGGTTCATTTTGAATTGTTCTCATCCTGCACATTTATTAAGGTGATTAAAATAAAACTATGACTACTTTTTGACTCAAAGGAAAAAACACCAATTTTCAAAAGTTTATTTAAAACCCAACTTAACAAATTTTGCAAATACGACCTTTTAGCACTTCGGGGAGGAAGATTTTAAGACTGTGCTCGCTAATTGAACCAAATTAAAAAAATGACCAAAAGTGGTTGTTCTTGCAAAAACAGCCTTCCGGTGCCCTTTTAGGGACATTCGGCTATTTGCGACAAGAACGACATCACCTTACTTATTAACCATGAAACTAATAAAATTTTGTTCTTTTTGGGCTAATTTTGCAAAATAGAAGTTGGACCCGATGGGGGTTGCCTACGTATCCCACGCCCTATGGTAATCAAACTGGCATAGTTCAGGTAAATAAAACAAAACCAACTATTTTTGAAAACAAAACCTTTTCATTCTTTTTTTTTATTTTTCTCAAAAATTCGGCAGAGTTTCAGTGCCATTTGGACATTGGTTTTTCCTTCAAAATGGGTAATTACCTCTCTTAAACCTCACACTGATATTTTCTTTTTCAAACTCTCCCCTTTTATTTAAAAATCGGTCAGCATGCAAATCCAAAGCAGATAAATGCACAAGTAGGATGCATCGAGATGGTCTATTATTTTGGGTACACATGTCCTAGACTAACCCAACCCCTGTGTTGAGTCCCCTAAGTCAAATGTACATGATGCAAACAAGCGTACCTACTAGGGATCCGGCATGCGGTTGAGTTATTCTAGGTTAAAAACCTAGGTATATGTTCTAGACTGTGTACCCGAGCGGACAACTCGAGACGAGGAGGGGGCTACGTACCGGAAACCAAAAGGCCATCCGACTTAGTAACTTTTCCTAGCCTCTTTCTTAATTCAAGGTATGACTCTAACAGAATAGGGAATCTCGACCAGCGAGCATATCCCTGAAGATGAGAAGAGAAGGGTTTCGTAACAATTTTATATATACAGTTCAGATAATATCAAAGTGGTAAAAAGAAATATTTAGCACATTAGGCCCAAACATGTAATAGAATCAGATAATAATTAAAGCCAAATACAACAATTATTCCAAGCTCGTATTCTGAACCCTGAACCAGAAGTTCTGGGTTCTTGTCCCCACAGAGTCGCCAGAGCTGTCACACCTCCTTTTTTCACTACACCCCGGGGAAGGGTATATATGTGAGTTTTTCCAATTAAAGGACAATCAAAATGGGATTATATTATTAAAAGATTCAGAGTCGCCACTTGGGAGATTTATGGTGTCCCAAGTCACCGGTTTAAATCCCGAATCGAGGAAACGAGTGACTCTGTTTAACAGTCCGCGAACCAGAAATCCAGGTAAGGAATTCTATTAACCTGGGAGAAGGTATTAGGCATTCCAGAGTTTCGTGGCTCTAGCACGGTTGCTCAACTGTTATATTCAGCTTAATTTTTTTATTTTAAACAATTATGAACCTATGTGCCAATTTTAGTTTTAACCGCTTTAATTCATATTTTTAGAGAAAATTGCAACGTTATTAAAGCACGTCTCGAACCATGTCACATAAATTCACCCATTATTTTTGACATATTTTAACATCATTGAGATTTGGATTTGGGTCACATAAATGTGCACCCGTGTTTAGGAAAGTAGAATATTAAAATAAGCACCTAAAGCAACTACGCGTTTTAGCTTTGCGAGGGCCTTGGAATTTTTGCTAAATGGCACGCCTCGGATTCTAAGATTGAGTTAAAGCTAATTGAAATGAGGGCCATGCAATTGTCATTTGTTGTTTGGCATGGCGCACCTCGAATTCCAATTTGAAGGTTTCTATACTAACTCATGAGGGCCATAAGTATTTTGCATTATTTAAAAAGGCCCGCACTAGCTTAAGAGATTTGATTATTTGAACATTAAAAGAGTTGGGACTCTACTACTACCTGAACCAATTAAGAGTAACATTGGAGCTAGAAAGAAAGGCCGAGGATCTAAAATCATTTGGGCTGGGCATGAAGCCCAGAGGCCTGCTACATGCGAGGCCACATCCAGATTAATAATTTTATACGGCCAAGTCACATTGGGCCCAAGGGTGAGCCCAAGCTTGTGAACCTACTGCCTCTGAGAAGAGACTCAACATTGAATCTCCAAAATACTCAAGCTGAATATTCCAGGGTTCTACATCGAACCCCTATAGCAACAAAATCCGTTAGATTTGGGAAGTAACAGCAAACGATTTCAGGCTTCATTACTTGGCAAATTTGATATCACAAAACCATCAGATCAAATTAATAACTGGCTGAACATCAAGGAACTGATTAAAACCAACTGAAAACTTTTTCCTAAACCATTTCTATCGACAAACATTCAGATGCTAATTAAAGAAAACATAAAAAAAGAAAAACCTACAACTATTGAAAACCATGAAGGCTAAGTAATTATGCTCATTCCTTAGCTTTCCACATTTGAACATGCTAAATTACTTTCTACTATTTCAGCTTTTATATATACTTATTTTACTCCATGACGTGCAGTTTAACATAATCTACTCATATTCAACATACACATATCAATAACATTCCCTCTATAACCACTTCCCTTGCTTTGAGTCCTCATTCTAAATGCTTTTAACACACAAAATGAAACTAGCGAAATAATAGAGATGTTTAACTCAACACATCTCAATGCCAACAATGCTCAAAAAGAACCCTCTAAGAAATTATGCATTCAACCAAATTTCTGTCAGTAGCATATCACCAATAGTCCAAAGTTTAAATATAATACACAAACTTAACTAATCAACTGAAAGTAACTAAGCTATATTAAATCAAACGACGAAGCATGCTAAAAATGTAAACAAACAGGACAGGTTCAGTTGCCACATTTCAAATCTTTTCAATTTCGTCTTCAATATGAGAACTATATCCAGTTTGATTCAAGGAGGAATACCTGAAGCGAACAAAAACAAGAAAAGGGAAGTATCACCAAGTGCAACAACTGAAATTAACACAAAAAACAGCCAGCAAAAGCACCCAACCCTAGAGATGATTTATAACAACTCAGTATATCCAAATCAACAAAACACAGCCTCAAACAAACTTTAAATTAGACTCCGAAAACTATTTTTCAAACCATTTCTCACTCGGATGGAAAAATAATTTCAGAAGCTAAGAAGAAAGCAAAAAATTCTAAAGAAAATCTAATGAAACAATGATTTTTCTTTAGTTTTCAGCCGCCCCTTTTTTGAGTTTTTCAGCTCTTCACAAATTCTGACTTGAGCTGCAAGTAGTAATGCCTTTATAGGAAAGCTACTAGGGAAGCCTCAAGAGTTTTGTTTTTGCAAATCAATCCTTTTTCAACTTTTGTTTTTGCTACTTAGTGCTAATTTTATGACTTGTGGATCAAGTTAGTGCCTTCTGCAACTTTTAGGAAGCTTCTTAAGTGGTTATTTTAGAGATTCTCTAACTACAATACCCTAATTACCCCTAGATTGCGTTGTTTACCCCTTGAACCTCACAGAAAAAATTGGTATGGGTCTATATATTTCAAGTCTTGGGCCTCGAATCTTCAGGGCCTAAATCCAATTGAATTCAGACAAACCTAAACCCACAACCAATAAACCAAACTTATCGGTCTAAATGACCTGCTGAGTCATAGGACTCGTGAGATCTTGGGCTCAAATGAAAAAACATAAATAATAAAAAGGATTTCAGACAAAATCTAATACAAACTTAGAATCATGCTAATGACTTAATACTAACATGCTCAAGAAAAATGATTTTGGAGAACCCGAAAAATGAAAAGAAATCAAAAGTAAAGAAATAACAGAAGATGATAAAATAGTACCTAAAAATGCAAGGAAAGCAGGAAAAAGATAATAAAAGAGAAAGAAAAATACCTAAACAGGCTTGGACATTTAACGAACAGAAATGAATCCTTAGACCTTCAATTTTCAGCTAATTCTGACATTAATCGTGTGTTATTATCAAGAACACACGACTAACGTCAAAACAAACCCAAATCTTCCATGAAATCTCGATTTTAAAAATTAGGGTTCGGACTCAGATTCGAAATTTAAGGGATTTGGCTAAGATTCGAAGGTTGAGAGTTTGAAATTGGGGAAGAAGGGACCATGGGGATTCTAGGGTGTTAGTTTGGTGAGGATTGGCAGTGTTTACGGTGGCGCCGCCATTAGGAGGGTTGAGGGATTTGGGGTCAGCCATCATTAGGGTTTGAGGGAGATTGGTTGTGAGAGACGAAGAGGGGGTATGGGGGGGGGTCGGACAATTTTATACTATGACCTCATCAGTTCACAGCTGTTGGATCTGGAAAACCTCGACGGCCAAGATTTATTTTAAAAGAAACGGCATCGTTTCTTATGGCTGGGGAAGCGGACCGGACTGGGGTGTGAATTTGGGCCAGGTAAGTGGGTTGGGGCATTTAATTGACTGGGCTAGGAAGTTAATTCATGGACTGGCCCAAATTGGGTCTTTTAATAAAGAAGACCCAAATTCTTTTAATTTCTTTTGTTTTTTTTCTCTCTTTTTTCCAAAAATTAAACTAAAATCCAATTTAAATTATAAAACCAAATTAACCTATCATAAATGCTAATTAATCCCAAACAATAATTATCACAAATAATTAAAACAAATTGAAAGAAAAGAAACCACCTAAAATCAAAGTTAAAATTAAAGGTGCAAATTAAACCATTTATTGTAATTTTCTTTTTATAAAATGACTAATTACTAATTAATTCTTAAAATGTCAAATTAAATCCTAAATGAAAATGCCCGTATATTTTTTATTTTTTCCATTAATTAAAATAAAATAAACATGCGCACACAAATGCAAACAATTAATAAAAAATGCCACGAAAATCCACAAAATTGCAAACAGTGAAAGAAATTATTTTGTTTTGAATTTATGAGATTAATTCATATAGGGCAAAAATCATGTACTCACAAAAGTGTTTGGACATATAAGTATAAATTGGTGGTTCAGTTCTGGGTCGTCCGATCAAACGAGATCGACGGTCCTGATCAATACTTATTCAAACGACGTCGTTTGGTCCTGGCTTGGGGCATACCTAATTTTTGAGACGGGTTTGGGCCGATTTTGAGGGTATTTGGATGGGTTAAAGGGTGAATCGTTTGGGCCTGAGGAATTTTGGCCCAAAATCCAGGCTTCTCTTTATTTTAAAATCTTTTCTCTTTTTTAATTT